>PISW01008774.1:0-69744 GCA_004023785.1 Mungos mungo | reverse complement strand
GGGGGAGGCAGGTGGGGGTCACAGAGGGTAGGGGGAGGCAGGGGCTGAGGGTCACAGGGGAGGGGGGAGGCAGGGGGAGCCTTTGCAAAGCAGACGGGGGCACTAGCTGTGGACACCACCATGCGCCTCGCCCCTGCTTCATGCTCAGAAGCATCAGGAAGGAGCCAAGGCCGGGCCCGACCCCGCAGACTTGAGGAGCCCCTGTCTTGCTGGGGGACAGCCCCTGTGTGAGCCCCACCAGGCCTCAGTTTCGCCGGGTGTGAGGGGCCCGGGGAGCACCGCAGCAGCCGGCCCAGGTCCCTCCCGCGTCCAGCCCGGAGGACCCCGTTGGCCGCTGAGCCGTGAAATAGCGGTAACATCGGTGCTGAGCCTGGTCTTCCCGCGGGCGCGGCCTCCGCTGATACCGGGAACCGTGGGGCCCAGAGAGGTGGAGGGCCTGCTCAAGGTCACACAGCCACTTAGGGGCGGGCGGGCCGGCCCGCAGCCCCCGCCCCCCCCCCCACCCAGCTGGGCTCCTTATCAGCTGCGGGACAGATGAGTGCGGGGCTCGCCTCCGCTATCACATCAGGCCGGAGTCTGACCCTGGCGCCCGGCCACTTCTCCCTGTCGCTCTATCCGGACCCTTTATTCCTCCTGAGCCGTGACCCAGAAAACCCCATCTGTGGAGCACAAAGCCTGCTGCTGCTTGGAATTCTCGTGCGATAATCGCTCCCTTCGGATGCATCCGGGCTTTGGAGGCGGGGAGCGCAGGAACGGGGGTGGGGGGGTGGCGGGGAGGAGCCGCAGGAACCGGGGGCGGGGGAGGAGCCCTGGGGTTTCAGAGGCTGGGTCCGAGGCCTGCTTTCCTGCTCTCAGTGAACAGAAGTCGGAGCATCTAGAAGAACAGAGCCTGTGGCGCGGCCGCCCACGGGGGGATGTGCCTCGTCACCCAGCCTCCTGGGGACGGGCAGCCCCGGGGCGGCGGGCTCCAGGGGACGGGGCGGGCATGAGAAGTACTGAGCGGGGCATCAGCAGAGGCCGCTTGGGTCTCGCCCTCCCCTGCTGGAGACCGCCAGGAAAACGGGCACAAACCTGTGTCAGGGAGAGGCCTTCCTGCAGACCCCCTGCAGACTCCAGACGTTCTTGGGACCAACCGAAGTCTGTGCTGGTGACCCATCCCCGTGACTGCAGGCTGCAGCCCCGTGGGGGTGTGTGTGACTCCCGGGAGTCCCCAGCGCAGAGCAGGGGTCACTGATTCTCTACCAACACTAAAGAAGAGAGATTCCTCCCTTAGCCGCTTCCTAAGAGACAGCGGGGGGCCAGGGGGCCAGGGGACGTAGCCGGGAAGACAATGGCAGTGACCCACCCTGGAGCCCCCCTGCACCTGGCAGCTTGCGCACAGCCTGTGCGCTGACAACACCAGACAGCGCACCGGAGACTTTACAGCCGTGGAACCCAGCACGGAGGTCAGGCACTGGCCCAGGCGGAGTCCCACAGACAGCGAGGGCCGGCGGTGGGTGCGGGATCGGGGCTCCCTGCTCAGGACCAGGCTTCTCCCCCCGCCCCACACGGCTCCGGGGCCACACAGACCCGGCTCTGCAGCCCACTCACTCGCTGTGGGATTCTGGGTCAATGACGTGCCGTCTCTGAGCCTCAGCTTCCTTGTTTGTAACATGGAGACAAGGATCCTTCCCTGCAAGACCGTTAAGAAGATTAGAGATATAATTTTGAGTTCTAATTTCTGAGCCACAAGCTTCGAACGTGTCTTGTCCTCCGCGGAATGCAGATGGGGAGCCTGGAGAAAGGGGGGTCGGGGCTCCGAGAAGGAAATGGCGGCTGGCAGGCGGCGGGAGCCGACAAGCGTTTGAAGAAGCACCGGCCTGGCCGTGTGGGTCCCATTTTCTTTTCCTCTGGCGTCTGCCAGCTGGTCACACGCAGCAGCGCGGCGCGTGGACGTGCTCCCAGCCATGGACAGCGAGCGCCTTGCTTTTGAGCCTGGGGAACAGGGCAGGGAGGTGCTGGGGGGCTAGAGGCAGCGGGGGGTCCACGGTTTTGTTGTTCGCTCTCCCCAGGCGATCCCACCAGAAGGTAGCACACAGCAGAGCACGATTCCTCCCCACAAGGAGAGGGGGTCCGTCCACTGTGCGGCCAGACACACAAGTACAGGGGGAGCTGGATGGCGGCCCCAGAGAGCCAGGGTGGGGGATGGTCAAGAAGAGAATGAGATCAAGGCAGGGGCCCTATGACGTGGTGTATGAACTCGGGGTCCCCTCCAAGCCGTGCACGTGTGGTTCTGGCCTGCAGGGGCACACCGTGGGCTTGAGATTAACCCCAGGACCCGTTGCTGCCTGGGACCTCGGACCGGCCGCCTGCCGGCTCGCACGGGCAGGGCAGATCTGGTGGCCCCAGGAGGCTTCAGGAGTTAGGCTGACATCAGGGTCATGACCACAGACGGAACACCGGGACTCCGTTCCGAACATAATCAGCTTCGTTATCTGCCAAACAAAACATCGCCTTATCCGTAGGATTTGAACAAGACGTAGAGGCTCATGACGTGATAGTCAAAGTGTCCAAGATGCTGCCCCCAGTCGGCTGGCACACAGGGCACCGGAGAAGAGCAGGCTCGCAAGGTGAAAGCCAGTCACTGGGTCCTCCCAACGCCAACATGACGCAGACGTTGGCTTTATTAGGAAAATACTTTGAAGCCCGTGCTTTAGGAAACAGGGACAAGCACTGTGGAAGCAAATGGAACAGAAGTCCCGACGTGAACCAGGCGCACAGAGCAGAGCAGAATGGACTGGAGAAGGCACTAAGTGAAATAAAATTCTCATGACGGCGTTCGGTAGCGGACTGGAGCCACCAGAGGAGCCTCAGTGAACTGGAAGGTGGGCTGTGGAAAGGATTCATCCTGCATATCAGAGAGAAAATATCTTGACTCAAACTGAACGGAAGCTCAGAGACCCGTAATACTATATTTGAAGGTCTGACGTCCACGTCATCAGAGTCCTGGAAAGAAAGAACAGAATGCAGAAAAAATATTGGCTCAGAACTTCCCAAATTTGGGGAAAGACATAAGCTTGCAGCTTCAAGAACTCAGAGAAGGCAAAACTCAGCGGGATCCTTGGCCAGACAATTAATAATCAAACGGCTCAAATTTAAAGAGGAAGGAAGAAGGAGGGAGCCAGAGAAAGCACCGTAGCAGGTGTGGGAGCCCGGATTCGAGCGGCTGCTCATCTCTCGGGAGCGAGGAAGGACAGGAGGCACAGACGTCACGTTTTTAACTGAAAGGAGAGAGTCGTGGTCCCAAAATTTTATATTCAGCAAAATATATCTTTCAAGAGTCAAGGCGAAAAAGACAGATAAAAGAATCCTAGGAGACTTGGTTGCCGACAGACCTGCTCTCATAGAAATGCTGAAGGAAGTTTTTTGGGGAAAAGTGTAAATTATACCAGAGGGAAATCTGGAACACTGGGGAAGAGGGAAGAAAGGAAGAACAAAGGAAGTGATGGCGATCTCAGTAAAAAGACTCTTCTCTTAAATTCTTTACAATCAGTAAGAGCACTGACAGCAGAGAAGACAGGACCGTCTGGTGGGATTTCCAGTCTGCGGATGCGACGCTTTCAGAAACTATGGCGTCAAGGGTACAAGGGACCTGGTGACGCTCAGACTTGTGTCTCCCACTCCAAGTGGCAAAATGTTAATTTTACACCGACAGTAATCACTAAGAGGAGCCCATGCATGACATTATTTTGTCAAAAACTCAGTAGATAAAATAAGGGAGATACTAAAAAAATAAAATAAAATAAAATAATGAAACCAGAAAACGGAAATAAAGAAACGTAATGCCATCTAAACATGCCTATAAAAAGGCCAAGGTTGGAAATCCCAAACGCCGCATGTCCGGTGTTAAATGCTCAGACCAGGCAAACGCACAGGGGCAGGAAGTAAGTGGACAGCGGCCTGGGGCCGGGGAGCGGGGACAGACTGCCAGTGTGGGTGGAGCTTCTCTGTGGGTGTTGAAAGTCCCCTCGAATCGGACGCTACGATGGTTACACGCTCTGTGAAAATACCAAGAACCACTGTAAACGAGTGAATTTTGTGCGCCTGAAATACATTTCAACAATGCTGTAAAGGCTGATGGAGTGGAAAATAAAAATTAGTCTAATTAGTAAATTACCGATCTTCAAAGGTAGAGACGATCAGAATTGATGGAAGAGACGCAGTGGCGGCCGCTTCAAGCCACACTGTGCGCCGGCGCAGGGGGCACGGGGCCTGAAGGGTGAGACGCGGGGAGACGGCCTCCGCACTCCCATCAGGAGAGACCTGGAGAGGGCCTAGTAAAACCAGCGCTGCCCAGACTGGAGAGTGAAGAAAATGATCCGGGATAAAGAAGGGTATTAGACCGAAGCCCAGAATAAAAGGCCAATTTACCAAGAAGACATGACAGTCCTAAAAAATAAAGCCTCAAATAAATGAAGCAAGCACTGATGGAAAGGACAGAAGCGGGGCCCCTGGATGTTTGTGGGCTCCGGCGCCCCCCAGCAGGATGTGATGGAGCAAGAAGACGGAAGACGCCGGAAAGATCCGGAAGTCTGGCGAAGCCCGTCACCCTGTGGGTCTTCGTGATGCTTGCGTCGTTCCCACCACGATGGGGAGACCGGGGATCATTTGCAGGTGTGCCTGGGACTCTCACCAACACAGACTACGTTCTGACCACAGTACGAGCCTGAATCAGTTATGAACCATCAAGGTCATGCAGGGCGTACTTTCTGAACAAAATGGGATAAAATGAAAAATAAACAGTCGAGCGCTGGTGAGGACGAGGCGCCCGGGGAGCGTGCGCAGCGCCGGCAGGAAGGCACGTCGACCTCGCGGCCGCTCGGGAAGACGGGTCGGCGGTGTCTTGACGCTGGACGTGCGGCGACCTACCAGCCGGGATTCCCTCTCTCGGTGGCTGCTGGCCAGGGAGGCAAACCGCACCGGGAATGCTCGTCGCGGCTTTGTTCACGGCCATCAAAGGGGGAAACAGCCCAGGGGCCCTTGAGTTGGCGGACGGGGAGCCAAGGGCGGCACGTCCACACGACGAGATCCCATCTGCCAATAAAAACCATCGACGCACGTGGACAGGGCGTTCTGCGGGGGAGGGAGCCCGTGTCCCTGCCCGGCCCCGTTTACGTCACCTGGAAAGGCCAAACCAGAATGGCCAAGAACGGGTCCCTGTGGCCTGGGCTTGGCATTTTGGGGGTGACAAAAGTGTCATGTCTCCAGATCACATTGAGGTTACATAGATCTCAGCATGTGTTAAACCTCATTCAACTATAAATTTAAAAAGTCTATTTTGCTGGGTGCTAACTTTTAAAAAAGAACATGTTAAATTGATAAAACCATAAGTGGCCTAAATACAGAGAATGAACTGGAGTTTGCTGGAGGGGAGGTGGGCGGGGGATGGGCATTAAGGAGGGCGCTCGTTGGGATGAGCGCAGGGTGTTGTCTGTAGTGATGGTCACTGGGTTCTGCTCCTGAAACCAGCACTGCGCTGTATGTTAACCTGGATTTAAGCGTTTAAAAAAAAAAGCCTGGCCCATAGGTATCCACAATACCTATCAATGTTCTTGTTCTTTTTATTAATTAAAAATTGTAGAGAAGGGGCACCTGGGTGGCTTTGTTGGTGAAGCATCTGATTCTTGATTTCGGCTCAGGTCATCTCATAGTTCGCGGGTTCAAGCCCCGGACTGGGTTCTGCGCTGACAGCACGGAGCCTGTTTGCAATTCTTTCTCACCCCTGTCTCTGCCCCTCCCCCCCCAGAATAAATAAATAAACTTTAAAACAAATTGTAGAAAACATTCCACTGTAATGTTACCAGAGCACTTTGGCAGCACACAGTAGGGCCACGCTGGCGTCCAGGCAGTGTCCCCGCCCCTGCCGTCACCCCAAGAACACCAGAAGGTTCCCTGTGGTTCACCCATGTCTTCCTATGTCCCAGCTTCAAAGGGCATTTGCTAAGTTCAGCCAATAAAGGTCCTAACCTCCTATGCAGAGATTCTGTGGTGCTAGGTCCAAAGTGATCCAACCCACGCCCCCCCCCCCGCCCCTCTCTCCTCACTTCCTCTGTCCCCGGGACTTACGCCCCCATCGTCCTCCACCCGGGACTTGGAGCCCAGAGGGGAGGGCAGGGTCTTGGTCCAGGTCACCAGTGCTTCCGCAGGGCCCGGCCAGACCAGGTGGACCACGCTCAGCAAAGCCCAGTCCTGCTGGCGCTGCGGGTGCCCTGCGGGGAGGGCTCTCCTCCCTGCGGGTGGCGCTCCTGCGGGGGGTGAGACGTCCCCCGCCGGCTGCGTGAGCCCCAGGGGTGCCACTGCAGGCTGCGGCTGGCGCCTGAGGCCCCGGATCCGCCCTGGGCTGGAGCTGGAGGGTCGGTGTGTGGCCGAGGGCAGGGCTGTGTGCTGTCCTGGTGAGGACGGGCCACGTTGTCCACGCCGGAGCCAGGCCCGCGCTCCTCCTCCAGTCCCTGCTAATGAAGTGCCCTTGTGCGTCCCGGTGACTCTTCAGGAGGCAGGAGTCAGAGAACAAATCAGCGCGAAATAATATTTTTGCTAAATTTCTGCTCTCCAGCCTGTGCAGCTGTATCAACTTGTTAGCGGGCCTCTGGGGGCGCCGGGCGCACACGGAGGCTGCTTCATGCCAATTACGAGGCTGAGTGATGAAGGAGGCCGGTGGCGTTCCGGAGGCGCGGGGGAACAGCAGGTGAGTGCTATAGCTTATGATTTTCAATTATAAATCAAATAGACTGAGTTCTTGCTTCTCTTAATAAAGGCTGTGAAAGCGTTGAAGTGTGGACAGGTTTCTGCTTGGGAAAGAAACAAAACAGGTTGCGTTTCCAAGCGATAACTCGTGTGGTGCTTTTGTTTTTGCTACCGTCTGGTGCGTTCCGCGCTGGAAGAACATGGCAGAACATGCGGAAGCTGGAGGCAGGCGGGCCTGCAGGTCACCCGGAAGTGACATCTCCAGGGGCGAGCTCCCGGGCCCCTGCTCGTCCCCACCCCCGCTCTGCAGGCCTGCAGGGACCTCCTCAGCCACGGAGGTCGGGGCGTCTACACCACATCTCTGGGGACCAGGAGGCGACGTCCCAGAGTGGACGGGACAGTGCAAGGCCAGTTCTGTCCGCTCAGCGCGGTGAGCCGGTTTCTTGCGAGGGTCTTGACTCTGTCCCCAGCAAACTCACGGACCCAGGACACTTATGTAACTCTTCTGTCCTCAACTTGTTCTGCCTCCAGATAATAGCAAAAAGACCTACCCTGATATAACCCAGGGGGTGGGGGGCGGTACCGACAAGCCGGCACTCAGACACCTGCCCAGTCCTGTTCCTTTGGGAGAGGAGAGCAGCTCGCAGGCGTCAGGCGGGTCCGACAGCCCAGGGAGGCAGCACGTGGCTCTGGAGACAGAGCTGGAGCAACAGTGGGGGGTGCAGAAGACGCGTTTTCTCCCTTGAAGAAAGCTCATTTATCCGGTAGAAAGATCTTATTGCACTGAACTCGGAATGAGTGCAGCCCGTGAAATCCTGAAATGGCAGGCTAAAGAAAGCCATGTGTCAACATCCAGGGAGAAGAGAGATATTATGTCAAAGGGAACAAAGGTCCTGTTGGCCTCCGATTTCTCCGCCACCACGTTTAGTGTCCAAGAACAACAGGGAGGTGTCTGCTAGGGGCCCAGGGGGTGTGTCCGTGGGTCTCCTGGCAATTGCCCTGGGGTTTCCAGGTGCTACGGTCAGCCCTGCTCTGTGTGTAGGAAACACGTGGAGTGGTGACCCCACCCGGGTCCAGGCGTCTCTGCTGCTCGTCCTCTGCAGCCTTGACTGCCGGGTCAGCTGAAGAGGGAGCTGGAGCACCACAGATAAAGGGGACCTTCCCTAGAAAGGGGCCAATCCTGTGCCCCTCCTCCAGGGGGCTCCTCACCTCGGGAAACAGGAGAGGGTGATGCTCATGGGTGCCGGAATTCTTTTTTTTTATGTTTATTTACTTTTGAGAAGAGAGAGGGACACAGTGTGAGGGGCAGAGAGAGAGGGAGACACAGAATCCAAAGCAGGTGCCAGGCTCTGAGCTATTAACTCAGAGCCCAGCACAAGGCTCGAACCCATGAACCACAGATCATGACCTGAGCCGAAGTCAGATGCCCAACCAACTGAGCCACTCAGGTGTCCCTTTGGATGCCTGAATTCTAAGGGCCAGTGACTCTTATGGGTTGAGTCACCGCCCCCAAGTCCTACCCCCAATACTTCCAAATGAGACCTTAGCTGGATACAAGGTCTTTTCAGATGTCATCATTTAAGATGAGGCCATCCTGGAGGAGGGTGAGCCCTAATCCAACATGGCAGCTGTCCTTATCAAAGGGGAAAATTAGACACAGAGACACTCACAAAAGGAAAACGTGGAGATGGAGCTAGAGTTTGGGGAGGTGTGCCTACAAGCCCAGGGAACACCAAAGGTCTCCAGTAAACCCCAGAATCTGAGAGGCAGGTCTGGAACAGATTCTTTCTCACAGCCATCAGAAAGAACCTTGTCAGCATCTTGATCTTGGATTTCTAGACTCTAGAACAGTGAGGAACATAAGTTTCTGTTAATCGATCTGCCTTGTGTTTTATGGTGGCCACAGGACACTATTAAAGGGACTATTAAAGGTGTGACTCAGGGACCATCCTGGCCTTGCCCAGCCTGAGCCATAACCTCACCCCTAAAGGGACAGTCCAGGAACTTCCTTCCTCTGAAATCTTAGGACTTTCAATCACACCAGTGATTGAACAAGTGTGAACCAGGGGACTTCTTTAGAAAAGTACTGTTCCAATACTTTTGTTCTCCTTGTACAAAAAGCACTGAAGTGCACAGTGTCAAATAAAAACAAATCCAGATTTAGGTAAGGAGTGCCTCTATTTGTTAGGATTATTGCAAAAGTGAAAGGGACTGTCACGATAGAAGAACACGATGAGGGTCAGAGCTGCAGTCTCTCAAAGGTCAGGCAGAGAGGAGTTCCTTTTTTAAGGAAGGATCAGCAAGGCTAAAAAGAACTTGTGTCAGGGGTGGGGGGGCAGGGTGGTGGGACAGTGACCAATGCTGCTTCTGTCAGCAGATTCTGGGGAGGGACCGTTAAGGAGGGGCCCTTTGCTGGCCCAGCCTGAGGGTGGGTAAAAATACAGGGGTCTGAGGCAAGGAGAAGAGCTTAACTGAAGTTTGGTCAAACCAGCGAGCAAGTGCTTTGTTTCCAGTGATCAATGGGGAAAAGGGTCCTGGTCATTATTTACAGGGCATGGGAGAGGGATTTGGAAGGTCTGCATCTTGGCTTTTCCTCGCTACCCAGGAGATGCATCCATGATCTTATGTGAGTCTTATGGGCAGGTGGTTCTTTGCAGTACAGCATGTTTTTGGAATACAGAAGGGCAGGGGAGAATTTCTTAACCATTACTGCTTTTCAGGGGCTTAGGCTTCAGGCAAATTTAGTGCTGTGGACAGTTCAGATTTTGATGGTACTGATGGTGGTGATAGTGATGGCCATGGTGATGGGGGTGATGATGGTGATGATGATGATGGTGATCATGGTTGTGGTGATGGTGGTGATGGTAGTGGTGGTGATGATGGTGATGGTGATGGTGGTGATGGTGATGGTGGTGATGGTGATGGTGATGGTGGTGATGGTGATGGTGGTGATGGTGATGGTGATGGTGATGGTGGTGATGATGATGATGATGGTGATGGTGGTGATGATGGTGATGGTGGTTGTGATGATGGTGATGATGATGATGGTGATGGTGATGGTGGTGATGGTGGTGATGATGATGGTGACGATGGTGATGGTGATGATGATGGTGGTGGTGATGAAGGAGATGGTGATGGTAGTGATAGTGATGGTGGTGATGATGGTGATGGTAGTGACGGTGATGGTGATGGTGGTGATGGTGGTGATGACGGTGGTGATGGTGGTGATGGTGATGGTGATGGTGGTGATGATGGTGATCATGGTTGTGGTGATGATGGTGATGGTGATGATGGTGATGGTGATGGTAGTGATGGTGGTCTGACAGTTTAGCTCTTGGTGGGGGTGATGATAATGAAGAAATAAGCTTTGTGCATGTACTAAATGAATTATAAAGAAAATACTGGCATCCAATCTTAGAGAACTGAGACATGGAAAGATTGATTAACTTTCCCAGGGTTCTACTACTGGCTAGTTTTGCACAGAACTCAGTGTACATGAGGCAGCCTGGCTCCAGTACCCATGCTCTTACTGCTGTGTTCTCCTGCTTCTGAAAGGAGACAACAGAGAGTATCATTTAGGGTCACTCCAAAGTCATACTGCGTACTTGGCCCCGTGTGCATGCTGTATTCTACTTTTTATTATAGATCATCAGAAATACTTCCACAAACATTACTAGGTGACAACACAAAATACTCCAACCTTGAATAATTTGAACTCATTTTTAATAATACAGCCCCACTAATGAATTAAGTACCTGATTTAGTTTCTCAGAGATGCTGTAACAACTAACTGCAAACATGGTAACTCAAAGCAGCAGAAGTTTATTATCTCAGTCTGGAGGCTAAAAGTCAGAAAACAAAGCATTTTCTTTCTTTCCTAAGAGTTTGAGGCTGACCTGAAACCAAGGATGATCTAGTCTAGAGATCTTTAAGTTAGTTTTATCTGCAAAGATGCTTTTTCCAAATAAGACCATATTCACAGATTCCTGGGATTAGGGCATGGATTTCTTTTCCGGATATGAGCCCAAGCTCAGCCAGGAGGGCATGCTTCAGAGACTTGGTGGAGGATCTGGTCTACAGAACATTCTCTGGAGTTGGTGGGCCAAGGAGGATAGAATGGGAATCCCAGGCTCTCTGGGTCTCTACACTTACTCGTGTCCCAAGGGGTCGACGCAGCGCCAACTTTTCACTTGTTTGTTAAGAGTCAGAAGAGGCAGCCTTGATGTTTCCCAATGACAGTGATAGTCCCTTGCTTTGTGACCAGCAGTGGCTCGGTTCTTGTTGGGTACCCAGAAGCTGGGTTTTCATTTGAGCGTGAGGTAGGATGGTGCTTATAAGCTAGGGACTTGCCCCTGTCCCGATCTTCCTGAGGGAGTGATGGCCAAGAGACACTGTCTCAGGGAGCTCTGCTCGGGCCTGGAATCCTGACCATTTTCCCTGTGAGCCTACTTGTTATAACCCACTCATTCAGATGTGCTTACAGAGAAAGAAAGACAGGGAAAAGTGTCTGCTGGTTCTGCCAAGAGTTTAAAAGAAAATCCTTATAATCCAATAATTTGGTATGCAGTCAGGGTTGACTGGATTGAATTGATTGATTTTTTAAGGTGTGAAACAAGAGGCCAAGGATCTCTCTCTCTCACACACACACACACACACACACACACACACACACACTCCCTACATGATCTTCTTTAGATACCATTCGGAGATATACACAAATCAACCAATGGATGAAGCAAATTAAGAGCCCAGATGATAAAGTTGTGGCATTTGTGATTTATTTTGAGCATTAGAATTATTTAACTACAGAACAAGTTTTGAAAATTCTGACGGAAAGGAAAACAACATCTTGTAAATAATATATGAGCGAGAGGGCAGAGAGAGGGATGGAGAAAGAGAGAGGGGACGAGGGGGAGGTATATGAAATTAATGGGGGTGATGGAAACACAAGGAGAAAGCCAAGGTGAATATGTGTAATTTTTTAATCTGAGGTTGAGGCTGTTCAGTTGCATCTTGACCTCTAACTGGAGGGAGCCAGTTTGGAATTACGTTTGGAGGCTGCAACATGTGCCTTGACCCTCAGAGAGAGTTGGCCCCCAAACCGACTTTGCAAATGCTGCCAAGCAAGAGGGAGACCTGGAGGAACACAGTGGCATTCCTTGGTGGCATGTCCTTCCTAAGGAACCTTCATCAAGTTCCATTCAGCAACTTCTCCTTACGTCTCATTGGCCAGGACTCAGTCATATCACGCCTTCTGCAGAAGAAATTGGACTTTTTAGTTAGACATTGATGCCTTAAACAAAAGTGGCTTTCCTTCCTTCCGTCCTTCCTTCCTTCCGTCCTTCCTTCCTTCCGTCCTTCCTTCTTTCCTTCCTTCCTTCCTTCTTTCCTTCTTCCTTCCTTTTTCTTCCTACCAAGGATGAAAGGGAGAGTGACGCTGGGTGGTCACTGAGCCATCTACACCAGAGAAGCAACAATAGATCAGACAGAAGATTCCCAGGAGTTCCAATATTAATATCAGACAAAGAGAAATTCATGGCAAAATGCATCACAAGACAAAGCTTATGATTTTATAGAGATAAAAGCTAACCTCAAAGATTTAGGAAAACTGATCACCAACAGATGACATATAATTGGCAAAAGAAGCAGTACTGGATATGCAAGGAGAAATTGGAAATCCTACGACAGCAGCAAGATCGCTCATCTGTTTCACTTCCCAACATATTAGCAGGACCAATCATCACAATAAATCACAAATAATGAATCATAGGAAGGCGATGTAGGATATAATTGGCATTATTAATTAGGTCCATTCATCCACCACTCAACGAATGAATACTGAGTGCCCACAACACGTGAGGCCACGTTTGCGGGCCGGGGCGAGCTGTGCGGGAGAGGTGACCCCCCACCCCCCACCCCATCCCCGTGAAGCATGCGTTCCGAGAAAGGTTGACGGGAAAGACATCAATCATTGAAGCGTGAATCCCGTGGAGAATATCTACACTTTGCCAGAGTTGTTGGGACATTAATAAAACCTGACAAACTCTTAAGCCGTAAAGAAAACAGGAATCCATTACAAAAAGCAGAAATTGTTCAGGTTACTTTCACAAACTACAATGTCATAAAGCTAGAAAATAATCAGAAGCTTTTGAACTAAGGAAAGACGGAACGGAAATGTTCTCTTAACTCACTGTGTGCAAAGAAAGAGGGAGAGGAAAGAGAGTAATGGCGCCATTACAGCCCGTGTCGACCATTATGCACCCAACCTTCCAGCACTCTGCTGCAACAGCCCTCAAAGGAAACGCATAACCAGGAATTACTTTATCATCAGAAAATGACATTATGAATGTGGCAGTTAGTCTTGGTAGCTTTGGGTCCATAACAAACCATCCCCAAACTTAGGAGCTCAGCCTGGTTATTGTCTTTGGCTCTGTGCGCCGGCTGGGTCAGTCCTCCGACAGGGTTGGCCTGGATGGTCTCCGCTGGGCGCGATCACGGGGCTGTGGCCAGCTTGTGGGAAGGATGGCTGATCTAGAATTGCCTTAACTACACATCTGGTGGTTGGCCAGCTGCTGGCCTGGCCATGTGGATTCTCTGGTGGCCTTTCTCCAGCAGGCCAGCCTGGGCTTGGTCACGTGATGGTCTTATGGCTCCAAGTGCGCCAAGGAGAGGGCAGTCCCCAGCACCGAGCAGTGTCCAAACTCCTGCTTGTGTCCTGTGTGCTACTGACCCAGCGGCCAAAGCAAGTTGCATGGCCCAGCCCGGGGCCAGGACACGAAGGGACCGCCCAGGACATTGTCCAGGAAGGGCAGCCGTGACAGCCGCCTTTGCTAACTATCTCCCGCACCTTTCAATTAAAACGTAGAAAAACCACAGAAGCACAAGGCTAAAGAAGCAGGGAACTTATTAAATAATCAACATAAAAGCAGAAACAAGTGCTGCAGAAAATAGAAAAGCAACGAAGCTGGGAGATGTACTCAGGAGTTACTCTCTGGAACCAAAACAGTGAAATTGATAAACTTCAGCAAACACGAACAGCAAAAAGGAATGAAATACAAATAAATCACTGGATCCAAAAATAGTCTGTAAGAACAGTTATGGAAAAGCTCAAATTCATATGAGGATCCCATCAACCATGATGTATGAATGTGCTTTTAAATTTTTGTGCATTTCAAGAAAATGTATTCAGTGGTAACTAAAATTTGGCAAATGGGATTGTAAACGTGGGCACCTTACCAAAATGAACCCGAGGGTCTGTAGAAAGCCTGACGACATGGACGATCAAGGAAGACAGTACGAGTGTACTTGAAGTCAGAGACGGAAGAGCAGGTGAGGGACAGGACATCTGCAGACCCGGTGACACAGGTATAGAAGCCGGGCGCCCGCAGGCCACTTGGAAAGTGTAATCGGTGGCCCAGAGAGGTCGGGGCTGGAAGCCGCTCTCAGCCCTGTCTGGACAGTGGAGATGCTCACTGAGGACCGCGTTCTCCACCTGGAGCACGGAGCAGGGCCCTGATGTAAGTCCTCGTCTGGCGCGGGCAGAAGACTCCCACATGAGAGGAGCTGTCCAACTCGGCTTTGAAATGTGAGAGTGATGACCAGAGGAAACAAACGAACGAACAAAAATAAAGATATGTTAAAGGGAAACAAATCGCTATCTTTTAAAAGTGAGATTTATTGACTTACAATTTATGTAAAGTAAAACTCACCCTCTTTACGTGTATGGTTCTCTGGATCTTCACAGAAGCATATGGTCGTGCAGCTCTTTCCTTAATCAAGACAAAGAATATTTCTATTACCTTCCAAAATACCAGCAGAATGAATTGAGCAGTACACGGGGATAATATATCACAGCCACGCCGGGGTTCCTCCGAGGATTTTAGGGGGAGTTAACATTTGAAAATCATTCCGTATAATATATTAGAAACACGGGCAAAAAAAAGAAAAGCTACAGGATGCAGTAGATAAAGCAAATAAATTTGATAAAATTCAACACAAAAGTAATGCAAATTTTTAAAACACTAGAAATAAATGTATGCTAATTCCTTAGTAAGAAAGCTACAGAAAAATTGTACCTTATAATATTACACAGAAGGAAACAAGAATGCTTATTATTACCATTTCTAGTCAATATTTACAATTTCTTTTATTTTACATTTATTTATTTTTGTGAGACAGAGTGAGACAGAGCATGAGCCGGGGAGGGGCAGAGAGAGAAGGAGACACAGAATCTGAAGCCGCTCCAGGCTCTGAGCTGTCGGAGCCAGACACGGGGCTCGAACCCACGAACCGTGGAATTGTGACCGGAGCCAAAATTGGACACTTAACTGACTGAGCCACCCAGGTGGCCCCTCTAGTCAATATTTTAATTAAAGTTTTAACCAGAAAAAAAGGCAAGAAAGACAAACTGACTGTAGAGTAAGTGGAAAGCAGGAACTAAAACTGTTATTAGTTGAAGACAAAATATTCATATACATAAAAAATCCAAAACAAAATGCAAATAAGTTATTAGAATTAATGCATGAATTTGGTAAGTGTTTTTGAAACTAGGTCGATTGCACAAAAATCCATTGCATTTCTTTAAGATGCTTCCAAAGTCTGGAAATACAGAGAATATTATTTTCTCCCCTCTTGTAATGGAACATCAATGAATCATTTATTATGTATTTGCGTATTTTCTACATTAGGTGGCCTTGTGTATATACCACACAAATTAGAAAATGAAATTTTAAAATGCCATTTAAAATAACATTTACAAGAGCGTCTGAGGCCTGGGAATAAACATGCAGCTATCTACACAGGGAAGGACAAACATTATTAAGGAAGATTAAAGAAGACCCGCAGAAGTGGACGGCTAGAGCCCCTGGTTTGTTCCTGACTTCCAGAAAAGCCAGTTGTAGGTATCTTTTCCAAAGTCGGTGTCCAGTTTCCCACAATAGCGGCTTGAAGTTGGCCAGCGATAATATCCATAGCTCAGAAACTGGCAAATCTGCAAGACGCATATTTCCCCGTGGAGACACTGCTGTCCCCCCTCCCCCAGCACACCAACAGCGAGGCTGTTGTAAAAATATTGTAAAGATAGCCACTGTATGCACTTTCATCGCTAGATCTAATGCAATCCCCATGAAAGTTTCAGTAGATTTTCTGAGGACATTTACAAACTGTTTAAAAAATTTACATGGAAATCCAAAAGCCCAAGAATAACCAAGATAATATTGAGTAAGAACAGCAAGTCATTATCCAAGTTTATTATAATGCAGTGGTGGTTAAGATGATAGGGTATTGGTCAAGGATAGACAAATGGACTCATGAGCAGGACGAGGAGTCTAGAAACAGGCCTACACATTGTTCACATTTGATTTATGACACTGTAGGACAGTGGGGAGAAGAACAGCCACAGGGAAAAATTGTTTTTGTCCTGTACACCATACAGACCTACTGTGTGTCTAAATGTGAGTGGGAAAATAATAAAGTTTGTCGAAGAAATTATAGAAGAATATCCTCATGACCTTGGGATACACTAAGCTTAATAGGTGATAATCACAAAGGAAAGACTGATAGATTATACTGCATTCGAATCAAGAAGTTCTGGTCATCAAAGGTATGAGTAAGAAGTGAAAAGGCAAGGCACAGAGTAAGAAAACATTTGCAATATATATGTATCCTCAACAAAGAGCTCATATTTATAGTATATAAAGAATGACATCAGACAGATAAGAAAAAAAGACCTCAATGGGAGTATAGAACTCAGAACCCATGAGAAAGCACTTCGTTAAAAAAAAAAAAAAAAGATTAAATGTCATTTGTTATCAGGGAAATACACTTAAAACTAAGTTGCTGAGGCCCCAGACACGCTACACTCGTTAAAGTTTCAGAAGACGAGAGGCGCTCGGTTCCAGCAAGGATCTGGAGGAACTGGAACTCTCACACTTTCTTGTGGGATTGTCCTCAGGACAATTTGCCGTAGCTGGACACAATGTAACGCTGGTCTGTGCCCAGAATTCCTGCTCTCAGATGTATAGTCTAGTGGAATTACACTCACGTGTGCCAAAATACACGTAAATAAGCCAAACGTTCACTGACTATACGATGAATAAAAACATAGCAGTGTTGGCGACTCTATACGTACGCACATAAGTATAAAAACAAACGCCACATCTACCTACAAACGGGAATCTCATATATCTAATGATAAGTAGGGGGAAAAAGGCCCATGAGAATATGTACTGGAAGATTCCATTCCTATAAAGTTCAAAATTGGTCACAACTGTTTTGAGATTAGGAATCAAGTAATTGTTACCTTTTGAAAGGAGTTTAAGCACCTGGACGGAGGACAAATGGTCCCGACGTGCTACGTTTCGTTTGGGTGGTGGTGACGAGGGTCTGTGCGCTTTAAAATAGTTCGTTGAGCTGTAAACCATATTTTATATACTTCTCCATCTAGATGTTATAATTAAATTAAAAACACATACTGCTAAATAATTCATGGATAAAAGACGAACTTACCACAGAATCAAATGCGTCTACAACTGAATGATAAAAAAATAGTATGAACTTTTCATCCTTAAGTACTTACACAGGAGAAGAAAAAATCCTATAAAATAGTTAACTGTCTTTCTATATTAAGAAGTAAGAAATAAATGCAAAGAAAGTAGAAAGAGGTCTTAAAGTTATCATTTAAGTCACTAAAGGTAAAACAAAATAGAGAAAATCTATATATAGAGCCATGTCTTAGGGAAAAAATAGTCAAACGGTTGAAATTTTTACGTGACTTTTCAAGAGAAGAGAGAAGACACAAACCATGTTAGTATGAAAAGGGAGGCATCAATACAGATAAATAGCGATTTAAAAATAAAGAGAATACTATCAATATCTATGTGCCAATAGTTTTGATATTTTGAAGAAATAAAAAATTTTCTTAGAGAAATATAACATCAGAACTGACTCCACAACAAAAAACCCTCCTTATATAGTCTGATAACCTTTAAAGAAATTGAAGCACTTAAATATATTTGTTTTTTAAAAAAATTTTTTATGGTTTGTTTTAGAGACAGAGAGAAACAGAGCACAAGTTGGGGATGGGCAGAGAGAGAGGGAGACACAAAATCTGAAACAGGCTCCAGGCTCTGAGCTGTCAGCATGGAACCTGACATGGGGCTCAAACCCACGAACCATGAGATCATGACCTGAGTCAAAGTCAGATTTTCAACCGACTGAGCCACCCAGGAGCCCCTTAAATATCTTTCTATGAAAACAGTAACAAAGCAAAACAAAAGTAATCCTGTGATGTCAACATAACTCTGATACTAACTCATGAATATACTTCAAAAGTCCTAAATTAAATACTAGAAAATCAAATTCACTAGTGTGTGAAATACATAACACACCACAACCCAGTTGGGTTTATGTTAGGTGTGCAAAGATGGTTTAATATGGGAGATTTATACAAGTAACTTATTGAATTAACAAATTAAATAAAATATGTCTTCTCAATAGACACAGAAAATGCATCTGATAAAATTCAACAACCATTCGTTTGGAAGACTCTAAGTAAATTAAAAATAGGGAATTTTCTTAACCTACAGAAGAATATAACAAAACTGGAATCAACACCATCTTAAAGTGGGGAGTGTTGGAAACAGTCTTTAGGATCAGGGGAGAGAAGGATGTACATTATTGCCACCTCTCGTGAACATTGGATTAGCAATACTTACCAATGCACTAACATAAGAAAATGGTGGGAGACAGAGGGAGGAAATAGAACTGTCATTTGTAGATGACACAATTATTTAAACAGAGATTCCAAAAGAATTCATGCATAGAAATAATTATACAGTTTAGCTTCAATGACTTGATATAATATTAATATACAAAATGTGTAACAATTAAGGAGAAGACAGTGTGGGAATCTGAGTATTCTGAATGACTCTAACATAAAAACTTTGTTAAGAGATACAAAAGAGGACTAAGTAAATGTCAGGATAGTGTATTCATGGGTAGGAAGACAATATGATAAAATCTAATCTAAAGGTTCACTGCAATTCAAATCATATTCCCCTCAGGTATTTTTGTAACCTTTTAAAGATGGTTTTAGACATTGAAAACATGGAAGAGAAAGATGGCCGAGAATATCAGACCGCTGCTGCAGAGCGGGGAGCCCTTGCTCGTTGGATACATCCGGTCTCATCCGGACGCAGCGGTTCCGCCGTGGCCTTACTGTGCAAAGGTAGACAAATTTACCGTGGAGTGGAACAGAGAGCTCAGACATAGACCCGCACACGGAAGGATCCCTCGGGCACCTGGGTGTCTCAGTTGGTTCAACTTCCGACTCTGGCTCGGGTCATGATCCTGTGGTCCCTGAGTCTGAGCCCCCATCAGGCTTACTGCTGTCAACCTGTCAGTGCAGAACCCAGTTTGGGTCCTCTGTCCCCCTCTCTTTACCCCTCTCCTGCTTGCGCTCTCTCAAAAATAAACATTAAAAAACCCACTATTTTCTTTAATTGTAAAGAAAACTATATATCTGATGGACAGTGACCTACAGATGAGTATAGTCAGACAAGAAGAGCCCAGAAGGGCACATTTGGGATTCACACTGGTGGTTCTCCTGGGAGGACGGGTCAGGGGGCGCAGTGAGTGGACCCCACACACGCCGTCACTGTCGAGGCCCTAGAGTCTGTTCTAGAAGGTGGGTATGAACATTTCACCTTTCCAAATAACTAACTAAATGAGTAAGCAGCACAGGGCCCCAGTAGACGACCGACTCTCCCAGGTATGTTCCAGGCGCAATGGTTGCCTGACCTCTTACCCCAAAGTTAGTAGCACAAACCACAATCACGATGCTCACGGATTCTGTGGGCCAGTTCGGAGAGGTCATGGTGGGAAGGTTTGTCCCTGCTCCTCAGTGTTTGGGGCCTCATCCAGAAGACACGGACAACGGGGTGCCGACACTCTGGGCCCCCTCAGTCAACGTCGACCTGGGCTCTGCATGTGGGCTCTCCCATGGTGGCTGCACTGAGGCAGAGTCTTACAGCCAACTCCAGGTTCCCGTCACGTGGAGGGAAAACAGAACATTTCTCGTGGGGTGAGGCAGTTATATAAGGTGTGCTCCGGTTCCCGCCTGGGGGTGGACGCGGGAAAGAGCCCCAGTGGCACGTTGTGGGAAGAGCCCCCAGGACGAGGTAGGACCATGTGGCCAACTTTGGAAAATGAGATCGGCTCCAGGAATGAACCTGATGATGGTTAGTCCAATTCTGTGGCCCTGAGGTCCAACATGCAATAATAAACGCAGAATAAATGGGTAAACGAGTCGATAAATTTAACTATTGACAGTAAAGTACTCTTTTTTTCCCCAAAGAAAGCTGAAAGAAAAACTAGCCTACGATAACAATAGGGTGGTTGGGGAGGGGGTTCAAGGGTAAAGTGAGCTGAGTTCCGTGGTGTGTGGGGAGAAGGAAGGAAATTCTGAGCATCTGCGGGCATTATTAGGAGAATAATACATATTTAATTGTGTTTATTAATTATGTATATTAAAATCATGGCACAACTTTTACAGACTATAATATATAGCGTCTAAAGCAACAGAAAAGAGAAACTTTATCTAATAAAGAGGGAGTAGGAAAGGAGAGGAAGGAAGAGAATAAACATAATGGCCAAAATAAAACACAGAACAGCGTGGCAGAAAAACTCCAAGTATAACAGTAATCCCAGTGAACGTAAAGGCACTGAGCTCAAGGTGAACTTGAAAAAGATGTGTCCAGGGGTGGAAGTGGACTGACGGCGAGCATTGTTCCTGACTGTTACTCCTGACCCTGGGGACACCTGCTCTCCGCGGAGGGGGCTGGGCTGGGGCTGCTCTGGGCTGCGCTGGGGCCGTGGACGGGCGTTGGTGGACTGAATGGGCGGCCTGGAAAGGGTGAGACTTGGAGAAACGTCTGGGCCCTGGGCCACTCCCAGCTGTGTGCGCCTGGAGACTCGGTGCCAGCCTGGCAGGGACTGGATCTCCATCCTTCTTTGGGAAGGTGGCATTTCCTTGGTCCTCCTTTGTGACAAGCATCAGTGCTTACAGTGGGGACCAGACGGATCCGAGGGTGTGAACACGACTCCGGAGCCTCGAAGCCCCACAGACTGGCTTCCGTCTGGCGAGCCGCCTGGGGTGAGTGGCCTCGCCCGGGTCGGCTGGGTTCTGACGTTCCTTCCTGATTGGTTCTTCCAGGAGCAGATCCAAGGGCCTTCCTTCAGCTCTGGCCGGCTGGCAAGGACTCGGCGGGAAGGAGCTTCCCCTCCGCATCCCAGGGGAACGGGGGTTTTACATGGGACATGTTTTTAGAAGTTGGCAATGACATTGACTAGACTGCGTTTGGATTCCAGTCTTGGGTGCTGGGAGAGGCGAGGTGGTCACCCACCTCCCCTCCACCTCTGCTGCGCTCCCGGGAGGGTCAGGACGGGAGTGGGTGGGGAGGATGGCAGGAGGCGGGAGAGAGAGGAAGCAGCCGCAGGCCCAGCGCTGCTCTTCAGTGTCTGTCATCTGGTGCAGGTGCACCGAGGAGGCGGAAAGGCCCCAGGCGCCCAGGGAGGAACCGGCAGGGGCGGCAAGGCTGGGAATGGCGAGGCCGAAGGCTCGTGGGCACGAGCAACAGGCTCTGCCGTGCTCTCCGGAGCTCGCTGCCTGCTGCTGGCCGCGGGCCCGGCCCCCGGCGGTGGGAAGGGGACGCTGGCTCTCTTCAGACCCTCCAGACCCTCGGCACCCGGCTCGGTGCCCGTGACACAGGCTCTGTCCACGTGCTCCTGGCCCCGTGGCTGACGGAGGACTGCCCCTCAGACAGCTGGCGCTATTTTCAACCGGTGCTGGGGCTCGAGGTCCTAGGGGTCAGGTTCTTTCCCATGAGGCTCTGAGGGGGACCCCGTCCCAGGCTTCTCTCCCTTCCCGGGGCTTTGCTGGTGGACTGCGGTGTCCCACGGCATCCTGATGCATCACTGGCTCCGTCTGATGTAGGGAGGACACGGGGCGGGGACAAGGGTGCTGGGGTGGCTTTCTCGCACGTGGGAGTGTCCAGGCAGGAACCCCCTGTTCCCAGGTTTGCTCTTCAAGCACAGGGTTTGGCGGAGCTAGAGCCTTGTCCACTTCTCGGGCAGCAGCCTGTCTAAGGACGTCCTCCCGAGGACGCTGTCGTGGGGCCTCCTTGCCAAACTCCCCTTCTGACCCACCGCTCCCTTAGAGCCAGCCGTGCGGGGGCTCCTGATGCCCGTGACCTTCTCCCAAGCCCGTGTCCCCTCTGGATTCCCTGTGTCCCGGCATGCTGCGGGTGGCACCTCGGAATTGTTCCGTCCTGAGCGTCTGCCCAGCACGCCCGGCCTAGCCAGCCCTGCGGCCCGCCCCTCCTGTCCTGCTCCTGGGCCTGAGCTCAGCATCCAGGCAGGGACAGAAACAGAAAGGCCTGAGGCAGGGGTGGGGAGAATCTGAGTCTTCAGTGGATCGGGGGTGGGGGTAGGGGGAGGCGTCAGATGCCTGTGAGGCAGGGTCTGGGGAGCGGTGTTGCAGCCAGAGCCCTGACCTGCTGTCCTCTCTCAGACAGGGGTCTCTGTGTCCCTGGGCTGTGCCAACGGCCTTGAAGAAATGTGCCTGGGCCCAGGTGGAGGTGCTGGACTCTAACTCTGCCAGGGTGCAAAGCTGTGGAGACATGGCCTTCGGTCAAGGTCAGGGGATGGGGGTCTGCACCTGAAATCACGCTGATTGTCTGCCCACAACACGCCGTCAGCCTCAGCTAGGCACTCGCCGCCCTCTGACCCCCCCACGCCCCCCCACAGCTCTGGCTGACGCCAGGTTGCCTGCACATCTTGCCTGTTGGGCTGTGGGTCCAGCACCAGCCGCATTAGCGTCCCCGGGGAGCTTTAGAAAACCCGAGTCAGCCCCGCCCCAGGACTGCTGACTCAGAGGCTGCGTTTGGACAGGATCCCCGCTATTTGTATGCGTGTTCGCGTCGGAGAAGCTCCACGCTGGGCCAGGGCGCAGAGCAGACCACAGGGAGTGTGCAGGTTTGATGTGCTGCCCCCGGACACGCCTCCCGTCAAGAGGGGGAGCCCGATTCCTCTCTCTCTGAATGTGGGGAGTCGGCGACTCAGTTTCCCACAAACAGAATGAGTTAGAAGCCAGGGTGTGTGACTTTGAAGAGCAGGTCATGGAGCCCTGGCTCTGGGGAGGTCAGCGCCCTGTCCAGAGGACACCGCAGTCCCGGGGGTGGGGGAGGCCCACGAGGTTGGGGTGAGGGGCTCTCGACAGCAGCCTCAGAAACAGATCCCCACCCCCAGTGGGGCCTCCCGGTGACAGAAGCGCCCGAGACCCCAAGCCAGAGCCACGGAACCACACCACCCCGAATTCCTGACCCTCAGACACGGCGAGATGGTCATGTTTGTGGTTGTTTTGAGGGAGGTTTGGGGGCAGCTGTTACGCAGCAGGAGGTAATACGGGGGGTTGGGTGGGAGGTTCTGGGACCAGCTCTCATCCTGATCACGTGTCGTGAAAATGATCCCTTGACCCCCAGGAACTGAGCGACATGAGGTGTCTGAAGGCCCTTTGGCAACACCGGGCGCTCTTGGGGTGAGGTCTCCGCAGGCCCCAGCTCTCTGCATGGGGCCGGCGCTCATCCTTCTCAGCCTCTGGAGAGAGAGGCCAGGATCCGTGCCTTCTCCCCAGACTCCAAACCAAAACGAGCCGGGTTCTTCTCAGGTCAGGCCTAATCGGCCCCACCTGCTGGTAAGGGGTCACGGCCGTGGGCTGACGCGGACGGTGCATGAGTGTTCGCATCTGAGAACGGAGGAGGTGACAAAGGATCGTGCGGCAAGACGGCTGCTGTGCGAAGGGTCACGGGGCCTGAGGACAGACCAGCGGGGGAAAGCGGGGCCTGCAGGCCTCGCCTGGACCTGAGGCCAGCCCGCACGGAGCTGCGGGATAGAAGCTCCTCGCTGGAAGAGATCCCCTCCCCAAGCTGAACACCGCCCACCCTTCCTGGCCACCGTGTGAGCGTTTAGACATGGCGGGCGGGCCAGAGCAGAGCGAGCCCCTTGTGCATTGTGCATGAGAATGGCCCTGGGGTGGGAGGGCCCTGAGGCCCTCCCCTGCGGCCCCCACCCCACCCCACCCCTGCGGTGATGCCGTGAGGCCACGTGTGGGTGAGGGTGCCTTCACCTCCGATGCACCTTGCAATCAGAGAGGATAGACGTAGGGAGTCAACAGCTACAGCTTTGCAGGCTGACGGACACCATCTTCCTCCTCGCCCTGAGCCTGGAAGCAAATGAGAAAGGAAACTGAGAGCACAGCCAGATGGAGGCTCAGCGCCCGCTTGTTCCCGACCGCGGTGAGGGGAGCGCGGCTTTGGGTCCAAACGGGCGTGTGAGCAGCTGCCTCAATGGGAGGGTGGACCACCCGGCTCTGGGCACAGAGGGGTGACTGCAGCCCCCCGCCCCCGGGGATGGAGTCCACCCCCTGGGCTCACCTCCCATCCAGTGTGAACTTGGACTCCCCTCCCTGTGGACAATCTGCTCAGACACGGGAGGACCGAGGACCCACTGGGCTGCTCAGTGGCTTTACTTAAGGCACCTGTTGGCTAAGGCACTCCCGGGAGGCAGGGGAAGGGAGAGAAGTGGGTGCTGCTTGGGAGACGCCTCCGCTCTACGCTGAGTGTCAAGGCCCCTCCCTAGCTGCTCCCGGTGGCCAGGACGCGGGCTGTCCAACCAACCCACCCTCCCCTTCTCCTAAGTGCGGGGATGAGAGCAGTCTCACGGCAGCCTCCCTGGACTACATTTCCCAGCATCCTTTGCAGAGAGGGCGGCCATATGACTAAGTCAGGCCAAGGGACCCAGAGCATCTGTGATGAGTGGCCCGGGCCCCAGACAGCGGGGTGAGCCGCACCTCCTCCCCCTCTGTCTCACGTGGGGCAGCACACGTGAGGACACAGAACCCTGTCTTCTCTGCAGTCCCTGTGGGCTAGCCTTCCCTGTACACACACTTCCCTGTCCTACATGCACACGGTGCAGGCCCCACGACCAGAGAATCCCCAAGCGTGCGCATCATCCTGAAGTTCCGCGGCCACAGCTGACAGCCAGCGCTGGACCCCCGGCCGCGGGTGTGGACACACACTGCCTGAAAGCAGAAGCCGGGTCACCCTTATGGACCTTTATGTAGCCATCATGTTTTCGCCGTCTCTTTGGAAATAGCTTTATTTTCTCCCTAATTTTCAAAGTATTTTCTGCTTATCACAAAAAAAAATACATAAAATATAGAAGTCTAAGAAGAAACGGATTTGTTTGTGGTGTATCCTACTAGGTATTTTTTTCCAGGAATATATTACTGTTTTGATAAGATGAGATAATGATAGGTAGACAGACAGACAAATGGATAGACAGATGGACAGATAGATTGGGAAGAGAGAGATAGAGAGATACAGAGATAGAGATATGGCATATAGATACAGATACAGGGAGGGAGGGCTTTTTAAATTTTATTTAAAGATTTTTTTAAATATTTAATTATTTTTGAGAGACTAAGAGAGACAGCGCACAAGCAGAGGAGGGGCAGAGAGAGAGGGAGACAGAATCGGAAGCAGCTCCAGGCTCTGAGCTGTCAGCACAGAGCCTGACGAGGGGCTCGAACCCACGAACCATGAGATCATGACCTGAGCCACCCAGGCGCCCCCCAAAAATATTTTATTTTTTTAAAGTAATTTCTACACCCATTGTGGGGCTTGAAATCACAAGGCCAAGATGAAGAGTCACATGTTCCTCCAACTGAGCCAGCCAGGCGCCCCGAGGGGGGAATTTTTTTAACAAAAATTCCGAACGAGAACAGTGCACACCAAATTATCGAATAAGCAGATTGTAAAACCCCTCAGACTATGTCACGAACGCCTCTCAGATGTACACGTGATTGCCATGCCGGAAGGATTCACAAAGATCAATGTAATTAATCCTGTATTCAGAAACCTTTAACTCCTTATTATAAGAGCTGCTTTGGTAAGAACCCTCGCACACGAACTTTCGCGCCCCCGGCTTCTTACATCCGTGCGGGAGGCACTGACAGGTCACAGGAGGAACCGTCTTCCTGGATTCAGGCGCCTGGCGCTCAGGTGCCTCTCAAGGTTTGCGCCAGAAAATGGCCCTCCGTCCACCAGCGGGGCCCCGGCCGGCCGCCCCACACCGATGCTGGCGAGTTCCTCTCCCAAGATCGTGGCCACTCTGACGCTCGCCACGTGCCTGGTTTCGTTCAGCCCTGCGCTGGTCGGGTGTGTCGTGTGGGGGAACGTATTTTCATTTACTCAAGTCCCCCCCTCTGTTCATTTTCTGTTAAAGGAACGCAATTTTCCCTGTTGCACCTCATTTGTAGGATCTCTTCAAGTACTAAGAAAAGCGATGCTTTGTGGACCACTTCATTTGCTTTTTAACTTTCGTTCGTGGTCTTTACGTCCCTCAGGTTGTTTTCACCGCGACACAGTCAAATCACGATTGTCAGTCTGGATTTCCCAGCAGAGACAAGACAGGCTTCACTCACCCAGCGATTATCAAAACGTAATTGCTGCATAGATTATAAAAGTAAATATCGCCTTACAGATTAGGCTTTTAAAAACATTTTAGATCTTTAATTCATCGGGGATCTATTTTGGTGTATGTGTAAAAGACAGATCTGTCTCAACATCCTCCCCAACGGTGGCTAACCGATTATACTCATTACAGCGACTGAAAAAATCCCCCTCTCTTTCCTTAGATCTGAAACATTACCTTCATCTTAATTTCCATCCCCATCTTTCCTTTTTGCTCTGTGTCTTTTCTACCCTGGTGCTAAGACCATACTGTTAATTACTGGAGCTTTGTAACAGGCTTTGATATCTAGAGTGAATTTCATTTTGTGATTAATGGATCTGTCGAAATCATAATTCTGTGTCCACTTGAGCTCCTTCTTTCTCCCTAAAGTCTGTTGTTTGAAGAAGTAAAAAAAAAATACAACTATGTTTTGGTTTAACTTCACGTGCTCTTCTCCCTGTTGCTCTGCCTCCAGACACAATGCCGGCCTCTGTCTGCTTCCCTGGGAGACTCCGACTCGCGCTTGCTTTCATTCGAGGAAGGGGCCCCTGGTCTTGTTCCAGATGGCACCTGGCTCCTTCCCATCACGCCACGTACGCCCTCATCACCGCGTGTGTCTGTGGTGACGCCTTCTGAACATGAGGTGTCCCCACCGGACTCGGAGGTCCATGAGGCGGAAATCATACTCACCTCCCTTTACCCAGCGTCCACACTGGGTGTGTGTTCGGGAAGCGTTTTGGAATAAAGGAGGTGCGTCTGGCATCCTCTGAATGACGCCGGGAGCCCCAAGCCTGCCCGTCGCCTGCCTTTCCCCGCCCTGCCTCCCCGCCCCTGTGCCTTCTAAATCCCATTTTCCCAGCCACCATTTCCTCTGCTTGGGGTCCCGTTGGCAGATCCTGGGGGTGCTCACCTATCTGTCTGTCCAGGTCAGGAAGACTTGTGGCCGCCCTGACGGAGCCTCCCGAGGCTCGGAGGCAGAGCTGAGCCGCGCCCTCCCAGGGTCTGACTGGTCTGACCAACCGCGGTGGCCTCTGTCTGCACACCCTCCCACCCAGGGACCCTCGGGGTCTGTCTGAGCTGGCTGAACTGGACAAGGCATAAAATGAACTTCCCTCCGACAAAATAAACTGGAAAATCTATCCAATCAATGCAAACACCATGGGGCCCTTCTAATCCAGAGTCGACTATCCCTGCTTCCGTATTTGTGTTTTTTCCTTCTGGCTGGGGCTCCAAAGTATTTTGCACCTAAAAAAAAAGCGCCAACTTGAATTTTCTCTTATTTGGGATCAATACACGACTTAGTTCCCTTGTCACAAATATACACCCAAATCAAATAACTTGATTGGTACTTAATTTTCTTGTCCCGATCTGTCTTAGCCCTGCTGTCAGCTCACTGGATCTGTTTGTGGTCGGTGTGCTTCTCAGAATAAAGATTTAAAGCCGCTCATTATGGCCGCCGACCCGCCGACTCCCCGGCCATGGCGGTTTGTCCCCCTTCTGCCCTTCCAGCCGGTCTCGGCTTCCGGGCTGGAGGGCTCTGTTCTCGCTGCAGAGAAGTTTGGCTCCCAGGACGCAGACCCAGCGCTGAGTGAGCGTGACCCTGTGTCCAGCGCACACGCCCTTTGCGGCTGCCCCAGGGCAGGGCCACGTTGCGGTGGCTCAGACTCCTTTCGAAGAAGAGCAGGCTGGACAGAGGCAGCAAGGGAAGGAGACAGGGAGGGTCGAGGTGTCACCTTGTCCCTGCGTCCGTTCCTCTCGGGGCCTGGAGCACCCCAGGGGCACATATCTGTCCCAGACCCCTGCTGGCCCCAGGTGCCTGCTGACCTGCAGCTTCCGGCCATCGGCCCCACCTTATCTCCCAAACCCCTTCACTTTGACTTCCAGCCCTGGGCTCCGTCCAAGGCTCATCTCCTGGCAAAGCCCGCTGACTGAAGGGGTCCTTCTCTCTGTCCTCGACCTGGAAGTCCCGAGGACAGCCACAGTGACATCCACTCCAGTCACTGTTAGGGGCGGGGAGGCGAGCAGCTCCCGAGGGTGGTGCGCCCTGAGGGGGATCAGGGCCTGGTAAAGGGACCCTGTGAGCTCTATCCCCCTGCTGCTGGGTGAGGACCCAGCGGGGAGATGGCTGTCTGCGGACCAATACGTGGGTCCTTCCCAGACACTGAATGTGCAGGTGCCTTGATCTCTGACTCCCCGGCTCCCAGGACTGCGGGGACTGAACTTGAACTCTGTTGTTTATAAGCCACGCCCCCTCTGTGCCGCTCTGTTACAGCGGCCTGAATGGGCTGAGCCGGGCTCCCAGCTTCAAATGCGGCGGTGACTCCTGAGTTACAAGGTAATCTCTCATGCGGCAGGTGCGGCTCAGAGGTCTGGGCCCCACTTCGTCCTCTGCTCTCTGAGTCCCGGCCTCGGAAGCCTCCTAGTTACAGAAGGGAGGGAGGGAGGACGGAGGGCCGGAGGCAGTTGGTTGAGACTTTGGGTAAAATAGAAAGTAACTCTTAAATTAGCGAAATCCTTTTTCGGGGGGAGGGTGTGCTGAAGCTGGTAGTCATTTGTTGTGGGCGGCGGTGTAAATTGGTGCAATTTGCTCAGAAAACCCTTTGGCAGCAAATAACCGAGAGCTGTAAAAATGTCCACACCCGTGGAAACCGTCTGAAATGTGGGGACATTCTTCTCTGGGGGGCGGGAGGGGGGAAGATGTCCGCAAAAGCGTTATTAATGTGCGGGCGTCCTCTGCTCAGGCGGCGCTCTGGGTCGGCTGAACAAGGACGGTGGGCTTACAGTCTTCTAGAAAAGAGGAAGTAACCTAAGTATGCGCTTCTGTGCTTATGAGATATTTAACAATTCTAGAAGTTTAGAAGGTCTTTATCTAAATGTCTTACACCCGAGGGACATGTAACACACTGAGGGCCATGCATCGCCCTCCTGTCTGACTCCAGTCCACTTGCCACAAACGTCCGAAGTACATATGTGACCAGACTCCGAGCTGCACAGCCGTTTGAAGCCCCCGGTGGCCCCTCCCTGGGCACACAGGTCCCGCCGCCACGGGAGGCCCCCGGGCTCTGAACTCACTCCAGACCCGCTGATCAGGCGTGCTCACACCTGGCTCCTGAGGGGGCCCTGGAAGGCGGGCCTCCCCCGGGCCGTGGGGTCCAACGTCCCCTCCTCTGCTGGGGTCCCTTCCTGAGCCCTGGCGCTCCTCGCCCACCCGGCCCGGGTAAGATGCACACCTGATGTCCTGTGCGGATTCCCTTGTTCCCACGCCTGCTGGGATTCCGCCCACGCACCTGCCCGGAGGACGTGCTCCGTGCTCCCGCCGTGGCCGAGTCAGTGTGTGGACGACGGGGTCATCGCAGCCCCTGCCCTCCCGCCTCCGCTGACCCTCCTGGGCTCCCATCTGACCTGTGTTCGCCGGTCGGAAGGTCAGGAAACATCCCGGGCGCCGGCTCAGGGCTGGGGTGATGGGGCGGGGTGGACCCGCGCCGGTGGGGGAGCTCCGGAGACGCGCTCCGCTGTTTCTGGGCAAGCTCCTGGTTCGCCATGGCTAATAATGGGCGCTAATAATGCTGCAAGACCGGGCCCCCCCCGCCCCCCGCCCCCCGCCCCCCGCCCCCCGCGCACCGCTTAATTGAGCCAGTCTTCCACTGCGAGCTTTAATGCTGTTAGAAGCAAATCAAAATTAATGAGATTACCTCCTTTGAAATGTTATCTATAATTAACCTCAAATTAAGGACAATATGCGTTTGAATTTGCCAATCAGCAACACCTTGTGATTGCGGAGATACGCGGCGGCAAATAAGAGATGTTGAGGCTCCCCTAGCTGGCCGCCGGCTCAGAGACACCTCAAGGAGCACGGCTTTGAGGACCCGTGGTGAGTCCTCCCAAGGCCAGGAAGGGAGCACCTTCCTGCTGTGGTGGCCACAGGTCCTGCCCCTGCTGGAACTGCCATGGGAGAGGGTGAGCAACTGTGGGGGGGGGGGTGCACGACGGTCTTCAGGACTGGAAGAGGGGGTCAGTCAAGGAAGACAGGAAAGGAGGTCCAGAGAAGGACCTGTCACAGCGGTAATGCCCCGGAGCCCACTGGGGGACAGCCAGGTCTGACAGTGATCTAGATCTATGGGGGGTGGGGGGGGGGCTCCTCGCCACCACCTCCTCCCTTCCAGGCACGCCCACCTCCTGGCAGCGTTGCATGGGGCTCTCCGGGCTCCTGCAGGCGGCGTAGGAGAGCGCCCTCCACGGATTCCCCGCTGAGTCTTCCCGCAGGACAAAATAATTCACGTTTAACCTGAGTCGTTTGTAAACCCACAAGGATTTATGCTCCTTGTTTTAAAGGGTAAAGTGACTTTTAAAAACCAGATTAATTGGTTGTAATTCTTCTTTCCTTTTTTCTTACAGTCTTCTGTATGAATACACCACGTTATTTGCCTACTCATTACATGGGCTGAGCCCACCATTGGGCTATTATGAGTAGTGCTACTGTGGACATTTGTGTACAAGAGTTTGTATGGGCGTAGGGTTTTATTTCTCTCGGGCACAGCTGGGAGTGGAACGGGCAAGTCATTGGTAACTCTGGGTTGAACCTTCTGAGGAAGCGTGAGAGGGTTCCAGATTTTCTCCATCTTCACCAACTGCTTATGATCGCGAATCATTTCTCTTCCCACAAAGAGCGGAAAGACGGACAAATGGCCAACTTGGAACACAGACAAAAATAAAGTATAATAGTTGCCATAAAGCATCCTTGTGTTCCATTAGTGATGCATGTTTTACACGCTCACTCCATTCCCGCAAAAGCCGTCGAGGTCGTACAAGATATGCTTGGAAGAAACAGAGGTTCAGAAAGTTTAAATACTTTGCCTGGTTGTGCCATCCCAAGGGAAGGCGCCTAGACCCACCATTGAGGCAGGTGGCTCTGGGCCCCCTGTGGTCTGGAGGAGGCTGTGTACTCCACGCACACTCCACCGAGGGGACTCAGTCTCCCCTGTGGACTGGCTTCTCCCCGTCTTGGTACTTCTCTTCAGTGCGGTGGCTCCACAGCTTGCTAGCTCTGTTAGCCCCTGTCAACTGGGAAGCATGATAGTCAAATCCTGGGGTCCATCCTACCTTGTCACCACCTGGAGCCAGGGCAGGGGTCTGTCTCTCCCATGTTTCATCCTTGTCACTCACTACCCTGATTCCCACACCTAAGAACCCATTTCTATGTTCACATTTTCACACCTGGACATCTGGGTGGACCCAGCACCGAGTCGTCCTGGAAAGATACATTGTGTCCATGCCTTAGTGTAGTGGATTGAACGGTGCCCCCCCATTCATGTCCCCTTGAAACCTCAGAATGTGACCTGATTTGGAAATAGAGTCTTTGCAGAGGTAATTAAGAATTGAGATGAGATCACGTTGGATTCAAGGTGGCCCTAAGTCCAGTGCAAGTGTCCTTATAAAAGGTAGAAGCCATGTGAGGATGGAGACAGAGACCGGGTGGCATGACCACAAACTCAGGGGCCCCTGGGGCCACGAGGAGCAGGAAGGGGCAGGAAGGATCCTCCCTGACACCTTAATGTTGGACTTCCGGCCTCTAGAACTATGAGAGAGCACATGTCTGTTGTTCTAAGCCCCCCGAGCTGTGGTCACTTGCACACCAGCCACCGGAAGTGAGCACCATCGCACGTGGCTCTGTGTGTCACTACCGTCGGTTTTGCAGGCTGCCAGGCTCATATCCTTTCAGTCTTGGGCAAACCTCGTGGTTAGCCAGCAGCCTCGTTAGCAGAAGTGCCCTCCCCCCCCCCACCCCGGGTGGAGGTGGCTTCTTGGGCTCGTCCCAGCACATGGTCATCTCTTGCTCTAGCTCTTTCCGTGTTGGGAGGTTACGGATTTCTCCATGGCGTCTAGCTACCCCCACCCTCTCCACTCCCTTCTGGAACACCTCTGTCTACGGAATGTCTCATCTCCAAACTCAGCTCAGTCCCTCGTGGGCAGATATTCACATGCATGTGGCTTGTTCTGAACAAGCAGACGGTCTGATTCCTTAGGGCCACACCATATGTCTATCAGACCACACACGCGTCCGAGCTCCACTGATTTGGACAAGTCCATTCAGGGCATCTTGGCTGGTGCTCGCCGGGCTCCAGTTCTGCCGAGCACAGTGCCAGGGGCTAGGGGCTGGGAGATGTTGTTCTGGGGTGAAGGGGCACATCAGCAGATCAACCTTTTAATTTCAGGTTTATTTGTATTCATTGAGGACATTTTCGAAATTACAGGTAAGTAAAAAGAAAGAAGAGATCATTCCTAAATCTCTATGTGGAAACAATTGTTTTGTAGAGAAATGTCCAGCTGTGTGTTCACACTGGACCTGGTTTTACACATCATCTTGCAACGTGTCCTTTTAATCACATCGCGGCTTTCAGTGACAGTTAAACTAGATCCGTGTCATTCTTTAAATGGCTGAGTCAGAGCCTTCAGCTGTCTTCATTTTAATCTATGTAATCAATCTCCCTTTGTAAGATATTCAAGCTTTTCATTATTTTGAAATGTAAATTGGTTTAAAATTGTTAAATTACTACTTGTCATGGGGAAAAAAATACCCCATGTGTAGGAGGGAATGCCAAAAAATAAAAAGTCCCCTTTTCCCTCACCTCTGGTCTTCAGAAGTAACAACTGCTGACAGAACCTTTCCAGGAAGTTCCGGGCAACTGCAAGCACATATTTCTGTGCTTCTGCTTTGCTTCATCTGTATCGTCTGGGGAATGCAAGCCCTGTGGTACATATCTACTTTTACCTATCCATCCACTGGTCTGCTTGTCTATTTCTCTCTCTCTCTCTCTCTCTCTCTCTCTCTATCTATCTATCATCCATCATATCTATCATCTATCTACGTCATCATGACCTATTGTATCTATCTACCATCTATCTCTTCTATCTATCCATCATCTATCAGATCTATCTATCCATCTATGTCTATCATTGATCTATTCTACCTATCCTTTCTTTCTTTCTTTCTTTCTTTTTATCTACCTATATATCTATCTATCTACCCTCTACCATATCTATCATCTATCTATCTATCTATCATCCATCTATCTACCAATCTTTTTACAGAAAGGGAGTCATTTTGCATATATTATTCACTTGTTCATCTCACTTAATGTGCCGTATACATTTCTCCACATCAGCACTTATAGATCTCCCTCATTATTTTTAAGTTTTGTATTTTGGAAGTTTCCAAGCATATGTAAAAAAATGTGTTATAATGAGCCTCCACGTGCCCATCATCCAGCTTCTATAATTACCATGGCTCATCTTGCCAACTCTCCACCTTGACAGGATGGTTGTGAAGCAAATTCCAGACACCACATCACTTCTTTCATAAATACTTGAGTACCTGTCTTTAAATGATCCAGTACTCTTATTATATCTGGAACATTTGAGAATGATTCCTTAGGGTGACCAAATAACCATTATTTAAATTTCCTTGTTTGTATTGTTATTTTTATTTTACTCTTTCTTTCACTTATGAATCAAACCAAGTTCATACACGATTTGTTGGGATGTCTCTTAATTTCTTTTAATCTAGATCCTTCCTCTCCCTCTTTGTTCCCTTGAATTTTATCTATTGCTTGTCTTGAAGTTTTCATGTATTTTGAATTTTACTGAATTATTACCTATGGTATAGAAGTCTTTGGACTTATTTTGCTTTTTCCAAATATTTGAGAGTATGTTGTACATGATGCTCTTTTACCTTCAAATACTTCAGTGCGTATTTTCCTAAAAACATAGCGCTCTTTCATAGCTACTGTTGTAAAAGTCAGAATGCCAGCAGTGAGACAACATGCTATCTTTCCTGCTGATGTTATTTGGATTTCACCAAATGTCCCAGGAGGTTCTTTATAGCAAAGTGAATCCCAACCCTGTGTTGCATTCGGTGTCCCCTCCATCCACCTTTGTCTTTTGTGATGTGGCATTTTTGAAGTACGACTTTTGTGAAGTGTCTTTCAATTCTTATTTGTCTGATGTGTCCTCAGGATTCCATCCAGGTTCTGCAGCATTAGCAGAAATGCACAAGAGTGATGCTGTGTGCTTCGCAGTGCGCTGTATCAGGAGGCACATGGTGCGGACTTGTCCCATTGTGTTCACTCCAGTCACTTGGTGGGGCTGGTATCTGCCAGCTTTCTCCCCTGCACAGCTGCAATGTCCCCCTGTGTGATTAGTATCATGTGGAGAGAGGCTTTGAATTTATGTGAATATCCTGCTCCTCCCCAAGCTTTTATTCATGACTTCCCATCCCTTGCTGACTCTCCTGAATCAACTACTGTTTATTTATTTATTTGGAGAGAGAAAGGCAGAGAGCAATTGGGGGAGGGGCCGAGAGAGAGAGAGAATTCCAAGCAGGCTCTCCACTCAGAGCTCCATCCCACAAACTATGGGATCGTGACCTCAGCCAAAATCAAGAGTCAGATGGTCAACTGACTGAGCCACCCAGATGTCCTGACAAATGACGATTTTCTAGTTCCACAAACATCACTTCTACATTCATCTCTTGGATTTATCTATGTATTCATTTGTTCACCCACTCACTCATAGTAGTATGGACTTGGATTTCTGTCTTAGTCAATGGGCTAGAATCCTTTAATCCCTTACTGTTATTACACTGATGTGCAAATTGTCCAAGATTTGCCTAATGGTAGCTTTTAAAGCAGAGGCCAGTGCCCTTCAGACCTCTCCCCTGCATTTCTGACCTGCTTCTGCAAGATGTTTTAGGCCTACCTGGCAGTTACCCGGCCCTGGCCATTTCTCTGAGCTTCCTTGCTCCCTTTTCATGGAAACTGTTCTGGGACTACCTGTCGGGGCCTGGTACTCCCTGCTACATGTTGATCAGATATTCTAGAGCTTTTCAGTGGACAGAGTGGTATCATATTGATTTTCTAAAAGACAATATATTGTGTCATTAGTTTATACTAATATTTCCAACACAAACACAGGCTTACAGGTTTTTATTTGGCATCTTTTAAATTAACTTTTTTTTTATTTTAGAGAAAGAGAGAGAGTAGGGGAGAGTGGTAGAGAGAGGCTCTCAAGCAGGACCCATGCTCAGTACAGAGCCCTATGCAGGTCTTAATCCCATAATCCTGGAATCATCACCTGAGCCAAAATCATGAATCAGATGCTCAGCTGACTGAGCCACCCAGGTGTCCCTTATTTAACATCTTTGATTTCTTTTTCATTTGTTTTTAACATCTTCAATTTCATATTGTATCTCTTTTACACTAAAGTTCTTGGTTTTTAATATTAACACACTTATTTGCTGTATCTTATATATTGTAACTACTTCAAATGGCAACAACTATTATTATTGACAATATGATTTCTGAAACAGATTAAGAGATTTTTGGCCTTTTTTTGTCTTTTTGATGTATCTAATTATAATGTATATTATACATATGATACATGTAGAGAGAGACTAATGACCATGTTTTAAATTCATTGAATTAAGTTTCCTCTCTGTGGTTGAGCACCAACTGGACACACAGTCTTGGTTTCATTTTGCTTTTGTATGGAGTCCGTTCTACCCCCCTCTATGCATGCAGCATGGCTTTCTCCTTACTAGTCCACAGCTGATGGTACTTTTACTGTCTACAGTTCTACTTTCTCTCACACACAACACCACAATGGCTATGCATACACAGTTATAAGCATAAACATTTAACAAAATATCAGTATTCTGTAAGAATTGTAAGAAAGTCTTGCTGAAAGAAGTGACATTTGAATGAAATATTTTAGGACTGGGTTGAAATTAGTCTAGTGAAGAAAATGGAAAAAAAAACATTTTAAGGGAGAGGGAACAGTGTGAAGATCTTAGGGGACTTTCATGGCAGAGGTCAAGAAGCACTCCAAACAACTGAGTTTTCTGGGAAGAGCGGTGGGGAGGGGCCTGGAGTGGCAGGTGGGCAGGGATCTGGTCAGATGGGGCAGATTCCAAGCTTGGGTCTAGGGCTTTCTCCACTTGGTGGTTGCGGTGGTCAATGGGGCTGGAGGTTTCCAGGAGGGTAGTGAGGCCATTATCTTTCAGCAAGACCATTCTGGTCACTATATGGGGAGGCCTGGGAGACCAGTGTCGGTGGGCACACAGGGGGCTGTTGGAATTATCCAGTGAGAGGCAGGGAGGGTCTACATAGGGCCAGGAGTGGCTGAGGAAGGGAGAGACAGAGTGGGCCAACATCAGCATGGATTGGGGTCCAGGGCTGGATGGAGACCTGGCTAGGAACTTGGTGGAATTGCAGAGACAAAAGCTTTGAGCAGCTCCCAGATCTGTGTCTCAGTTGTCGCAGCACATACCCACACAGAAAACAAGGAGAAAGATCCACTTTGGGGCAGAAAGACAAACTGACAGCTGGGCCCATTTGGACATCACGCCAAGGCCATGATACTTTCAAGGATGATGGCCGTAGATAACTTTTGGGGGAAGGTGCAGTTTTTATAAACACAAATTATACCCATAAGGCTTTTGGTTGGTCTCCCATCTCTGGGCATCACTGCACTGCAGATCACCATGTGGCTTCTTCACTAGTCTTCAAGGCAGAGAATAAGACCACCAGCAGCTCTTGAGTTCTCTGAGGCCCAGAGAGAAAGACCCCCACTCGTCCTGGGCTGAGAACCCAACAATCAGAAAGAGGTTCTGATTGGCCCAACATGGATCAGCTGGCCACTCCTGAGCCAATCACTGACATGTATGCAAAACAGCTGCCAAGTGGATGGGAGGTCATCCAAAATCCAAAGCACTGGGTCCAGGTTGCACAATAACCCCACAGATGGCCCTGTGCAAAGGACCAGAATCCCAGCAAGGCCATGTCCATCGTCGGAAGTCCTCAGCCACAGGGATTCATCAGGACCTGGACTGGAAGGAGGTGTGGTGTTGTTATGTTACCTAAAAGGAAACACGAGTTTTAAAGAGTTGGGAAGTACCGGACTGTATTATTTTGCTACGGCTGGATAACAAAATACCAGACGGGCATCTTAAACAATGGAATATTATCCTCGCTTCTAGAGGCTGGAAGTCCCAGATCAAAGTGTCATCCGGACTGGTTTTTCCTGAGGCCTCGGTCCTTGGTGTGTAGACACTGCCCTCTCCCTGGGTCCTCACACAGTTGTCCCTCTGGGTGTCTCTGTCCTTATGTCTTCTTATAAGCACATTAGTCATACTGGATTAGGGACTGCCACCTCAGAGACCTCATTTTACCTTAATTACCTCTTTGGGACCCTGTACTCAAATTCAGTTACATTCTGATAGAGTAGGGGTGAGGGCTCCGGCATATGGATTTTGGGAGACACAATTCAGCCAAGCTGCCCTTGCATGCAAGTTTCCATCACAGACATGACCATTTTCTGAGAACCAGTGAAGTCAGTGTTGACAATGATTTCCAGAAACTTGGCCTCAAACAGAAAGGTGTCCCCGGAGGAGCTGAGGGGCCACAGGAGGATCATCTATAGGGGAGCAAAGACTGAGAGGGGGAGGGAGAGGGGGACGGGGTGCTGAGTTGGGGGCAGGCGGGGGTTCAGTCTCAGGAGCAGGAGGACAGCTCTCCCTGAGCCAGAGGGAGGGACGTGGAGGCGGACATCTGTCAGGAGGGGGGCAGCGAGGGGGAAGGATCTGCATCCGAAGCCAGGCACGGAGGGGTGGTCTCAGGAAACCCAAGAAAGTCCAAGAAAGCCGGGCCGGGGTCGCAGGCTGTCATGGGAGGGAAGAGTGGGCCCCAGGTGGGAGGGGCTGCTGGATGAGCTGGTGTTCGTGCAGCGTCTGCTGGGAAGGGAGCAGCTGCAGAGGCGCTGCCTGGAGCGTGTGCCTCTCGGGGGCCGTGGTCTCCGTCCGGAAGAGCCCGTGGAGTCCAAGCCCTGCCAGGGGAGTGGGCGGAGCTCTGTGCTGATGCAGCCTGTGCAGCCCAGGGCGGGGAAGGCTGGCGGGGTTCGGGTGTCCGGGCCCCCTTGCAGAGGTGGGGAAGAGCAGAGGGTGGTGTGGAGGCTGTGCTGGGATATGGTAGCCTGTGGCCGTGACAGTGGGGACGGAGGAGGCAGGGGACGCTTGTACGGCACGTCCGCGGATGTGACTCCAAGTGCACGGAAGCAGCCCAGGTCTTCCTTTAGAGGTCACCCCCTGCCCTGCCTCAGTGAGCAGAAGCGGGGCCCGCCGCCCCAGGCAGGGGGTGAGTGGAGGGAGGGACCCCGTGGGCTGTGGCTTCCTCGTCGTCCGGGACGACCCGGGAGGCAGGTCTCTTGCTGGAGAGCCAGCACCGCCCGCAGGAGAGGAGCGCCCTCCTCCAGTGCCGTCCTCACCTGGGGGTTCACTGGGAGGAAGGATGACAGTGAATGTTCCTTGGAAGCCCCTTCCCTTCCCCGTGCCTCTCAGCCTCCTCTGCTCTGCCTGCATCACCCAGTGTGTGTGACGGCAGGACTGTGGGAGATTCGCAGGAGGCAGAACAGGGAAAGGGTTGTTCTTTGGGGCTTAGGGTCCAGACCGGGCAGGAGGACACACGTTGTTGATGAAGACGCGCCAGTCAGTAAGACCCTAGACCTTCCCCAGCAGAGCGTGAGCATCTGGATACAGAACTGGGCGCTGTGCGTGTGTCAGGGAAGGGTCCTCCCGATCCAGGATCAAGTCCCAGCTGTCCCTGTCACAAAGCTGCCATGTCACAGAGACCTTTGCTGTTCCTAGACGCGATATCGTGAACCAACAGCCCTCTCCGAAAGCGAAAGCGGGGTGGCGAAGGGATCTCGGTAGGTTAGGATCATCTGTGATTAGCGCGTAGCATTTACATGATTGCTTTTGAAGGTTTGAAATCAATTTGTGGTTTTTCTTGGAGCCGGATTAAGGAGAACGCCTACACTCATGTTAGATTATATGCTTTAGAGTTCGTCTTGTCAAACAGAGGCTGAGTGGCTTTTAGGTCCACCTCTGAATTAGCTTAAATATTGAATTAGCAGAGTCTAAAACTGGCAATTTACATCTCTCAGTGGCTTATGCTCACCTCATCCTCAGAACGGCCCTCATGAGCAGACTGCGGTGCGTGGCCGAGGAGCCCCAGCCCTGAGGAGGGCCGGGCCGCCGACTGAAGGCAGAAGCAGGGCAGGGGTGAAGTGGAGAGAGTGGGCATACAGAGTCGGTTCCCACAAAAGGTATGTAAGCTTTCAGACCATGGTTTATTATGATTTAGGAGTCTGAGAATCGCATAGCATATGGTCAATAAAAGCTATTTGCTGCTTTCCGAAGCCATTTTTCATATCGTTAATTTTTCGTGTATGTTTCATTAATTTTCAGGGTAATCCATGTTCCCCTTTCCTGTGAAATGCATTACTGCTGTCTCCTCCACGCAGCCAGGAAAGTCCCGGCCCTCTGCGGCTTCCGGTAAGACTAGTTGTCCAGAAATTGCAGACACAGAGGCCTTGTCCAAACTAGAGTCGTGCCCAAGCCAGCCCTGCGTCCCTCCCCGGGTGTCTGGGCCAGTGCGCACGCACTCAGGCGTCCCTGCTGGGTGCCGGGGCCGGTGGGGGCGCCGGCGTGGTGATGAATGGGGTGCGGTCTCCACCCCAGGGAGCTCGCGGCCCTGGGGGAGAAGACAAATCAGTTGCAATTCCCTCTGAGTGCTGTAGCAGAGGTCGGCCCAAAGGGTTTGGGAAATCCAGCGGGGGAGGGGCACCTGGGGGACCGGCTGGGTCACATCTTCATTTCCCGTGCGGGGGACGTCGGTCATCCATCTCAGCAGGGAGCAGACACGCTGACTCAGGCGAGCAGACTGCGGGTGGCCAAGGGCAGGGGGCAACGTGGAGGACGCAGAGCAGGTGATGAGAGAGGGCCGGTGAGCAGGAGGAGGCCGTGGTTGGGATTTGATGAGTGACTCAGCAGGGGGCCACTCATCTCCTCGAATCTGTTCCAATGGCCCCTTCCTCTGCCCTGTCCCTGTTCTATTTCCCTCTGTTACTCCCCTGAACACCCTGTGGGTCGGTCAAGTTTCTAGGCTGCACTCAGAATGATCTAGAGTGTGAACACGACCCCCCAGTTTCCCTCCAGTGCAGGCGAGTGGGGGGGTCCCCTGGAGTCTCAGGCTGCAGCTCACGCCTGGGCACCAGCGCTTTGCCAGCCTCACGCACCTCCTGTCATCTCCCATCACCGTCCCTCCAACTGTCCTGGCCACCTGGGCTTCCTCGAGCATGCCGTTTGCCTCACATACCTGTGCGTCCGTCCATCTGTCCACTCAATGGACTGCAGGCCAGGCAGCGCCTCCGCTCGGGGTGCCACAGGTGAACGATGCCAGGCTCCTGTCTGCAGGTGATGGTGGAGGGGAATCATGGGTACGAGGAACAAGTCGATTATTGTTTTATTGCACAGTGCATCCTGAGGAGAGAAATACAGCATCCGGGGTGGGGGTGGTGCCTCCTGGGGTGTGGGGGTGGCAGTTTTAGAGAGGGTGGTCATAGAAGAGCCCTCGAGGGGTTGGTGCTGAGCACAGACCTGGGGGAGGGGCCCAGGGGAGAGCAGCAGCCACAAAGACCCCGAGCTGGGCGCTAGTTGAGCACATCTGAAGAGGTTTCAGGAGACGCGTTGGGTGAGAGCAGGTGAGGGGCCAGAAAGGAAGGGAGCAGGTGGGGTGGCAGAGAGGGGCTGCAGGGACTGGGCAACAGACGGTGTCTCCTTATGGGACTCTGAGCAGAGGGGAGTCGACCTGCATTTTGGAAAAATCAGCCCTGGTGTCAGTGTTGAGAATGGGCTGCAGGAGGAGGTCAAGGCTGCGTGAGGGAGACCAGGGGAAAGCTTGGCAGAAAGCAAGCAAAAGCCCATGAGCTCAGACTCTTTGCCTGTTTTGCAGGTGGGCTCTGCAGACAGACTGCCTGTGGAAGATTCGGGCTCAAACCACAGGAACAATGGAGTTACAGTTTCCGGAGACGGTGAAGAGAATGGGGGGCATGGGTTCGGTGGGCAGAGATCCAGAGTCAGGTTTCAGGGAGGTGTTTGTAGGTGCCCATTGGACGTCCCCGTGGGTGTGAGGCAAGGAGTTGGATGCATGAGTCTCAAGCTCAGGGACGGACAGCTGGATGTCCGTACATGGTGGCACACGGCTGTGGCTGGTGAGGCAGTGCGGGTGCAGATGAGGACAAATATGAGGCCAGGCCGAGCACAGGGCCGGCCGGTGTCCTAGTGGGAGGAGGGACCTGACAAGCAGGTGTCCCCGGGCAGCAGGACTTGTCCGGGCTCCTGAGCAGGGGGCAGGCGCGGTGGAGCGTGCTGGGGGCGGGCGCGCAGACCTGCTCACACAGCCGCAAACCAGGCCAGTCTCCCATCGAGCGGGAACAGGGAGCTGTCCAGGGGCTGAAGGCTGGGGAGCTGTCCAGGGGCTGAACCGAATCACGAGGCTGGGAGCATGCGAACGTTCGAGGTTTCCAGAAACACTCCATTTGTCTGGGCAAACGGGGCTCCGGGAGGGTGGACAGCATATTTGGAAGACAAACATCTCTTCATCAGACTTTCGCCCGAGGCTCCAGTTTCCGTCTTTGCCCACAATTGTTGCATTTACGGGGCGAGAGCCACGAGGCTGCGCCGTGTGCTACGAATTTGAGGTCTGCAGGCGGGCGGGCACCCTGGCTGGGAGGAAACAGACTGTTTTCAATCGTTTGTTTGGCAAATACGACTAAGGATTCAATAAGTCATCTTTCTCATTGCGCTGTCAAAATCATCGTGATGTGGGGCAATGACGAAACAGCCCTTAGAAGGCAGGACGCGTGCTTGTACGCAGCAGCAGCAGCCGGCCTCTGGGGCCGCTGACGGATGAGGTGTTTGCTGGGAGAGGGAGCTGACTCTGTGAAGAGTGTGCGTGTGCGCATGCGTGCAGACCCACACCCAGCCGTCCTGGGGGAGGGGGTGCGGCAAACACGGGGGCCATGCCGCTCAGAGGGCATGGAGACGCCCATTCAGCGCAGGCTGCTCGAGCTTGTGGTCTCCATGTGAGACAAGGGTCACAGAAACCCGTGCGGGACGGTGGGTCAGGACACAGGAGTAGACGTCCGTGCGAATTAGCTTGATTGTGGTCCAAGGACCTCAGCCAGGAGCCAGCCAGTCAGGCTCAAATGTTGCTGCGTTTAATAAATTTTTAAATGTTTTTTATTTACTTTGTGAGACAGAGAGTGATAGAGAGAGAGAGAGAGAGAGAGAGAGAGAGAGAGAGAGAGAGAGAAACAGACAGACAGACAGCTTGAGCAGGGGAGGGTCAGAGAGAGAGGGAGACATAGAATCCAAAGGCAGGCTCCAGGTTCTGAGCTGTCAGCACAGAGCCCAACATGGGGCTCAAACCCATGAACCTTGAGATCATGACCTGAGCTGAAGTTGGACGCTCAACCAACTGGGCCCCCGGGCGTCCCTCTTCCCACATTTTAAAACCATGACTCTCCATCCAACTCTGTTGGGTGCCGGGGCTAAGAAGGAAATAGAAATCGTACTAATGAGCAGGAAATCTGAAGTCTCTGAGCTTCAGTCTGCATCATACCTTTCCTTCCTAATCTGTGAAATGGAGAAAACATCATCAGCTCCATATTCCAGTCTGTTGACCAGTGAGGAAGGGAAGGACCCTGTCGTGTCCTTCCCCAGTTTATGAGGATCAGTGCTCTGCTCTGCTCTGCCTTGTGGCCAATTCCAAGTCCTTGTCTTAGAAGACAGACAGCTTTCTAGACTTCATGTCCGCAAAGGATGTGGCCACATCACAGAGCCCGACAAATGAGCCACACAGGTAGTGTTTCCGACGGGTCCTCCTCTGTCCCTGTCCATCCAGTGCTCTCTCAGTATGTAGCCAGCAGACAGAGAAGCCAGGTCACTTCCAGAGAGAGTGCCGTGGGCTCCAGGGACTGTCACTGGCTGGCGACAGGCAGAGCAGGTCTCCTACCAGCTTCCAAAGGGCCAAGCTGTTGATGGCAGTCCCTGCGGGGTTTTCCGCAGGAAGCGGGACACAAGGAAGCTGTGGAGACAGAGTGTGACCCCAGCGAGCCGAGTTCAGCGCGGGACCAGGCTCTAGGTTGATGTTGGGTGTGGCGATGCTGGTTTTCCACACACGAGATGTCACGGAGTCTGCAGTGGACGGGTAGTTGATGGATGCGTGTGTTGCTCAACGGCTCAGCATCATACAGCCGCCCCCCCCCTCCCCGCCAAGATCCATGCTCAGGTGTAGGTCCTGGGAATTCTGTAAGAAAGATCACAACTCACTCCAACCCCGTGCTGGGCCTTAAGAAGCCTTTAGACCCACAGGAAGGAGACAAGCGTAATTTACGGTAAATGAAGGTTTACGCTTGAGCCCCGAAAGCTTCCTGGGCGATGTGGCTGCGCCGTGTGGTGTCGGGCGTGCACGTGAGGAAGGAGACCGTGCTCAGGCTCACAGACGCCATGCTCTCGGGTTCCACCCACCCGGCGCCATACTTCATGATGAGCTCCGAGACCTGAGTTTTGCAGTCTCTGTGCCTTGCGATGTGGCGATGTCTTCGGGCGTGTCGGCAGATACGCCGGATGTCCAGGTGAGTGGCAGCACGCTGTTGACGTTTCAGGAATTCTGTGAGCCCACGGAAGCCGTGTTGGTGGCGTGGAGTCTGTCTGATGGCCGCATTGACACCTTCTCCGGGGCGCCCGTAGTTAAACGTCTCCCGGCACATGGCCGGCTGGGCCTCGTGCCTCTGGCAGCTGTGGGGCGCTCACGACACCCTGGAGCAGAGCGTTTGTCCCCGTTCCTCTCTCAGCGGGCCATTCACTTCCTCCGAGGGCTGGGCTCCCCCACGGGCACCCACGTGTGTGCATGTGTGTGTGATGTTGCCCAGGCCTGGACGCTTCTCTAGACCCAGTTCCCACGGTCAGTGTGGCCTGAGCACAAGTCACAGAGAAGGGGTGGCTGACACGTAGATGCCGGTGGGGACAGAGTTCGTAGGGAGCTGGGAGTGAAACTGGAGACTTATGGGGGCGGAGCTGGCAGAGAGAACATGGCCTGGACGGCGGGGGAGCCCCCCCACGGCTTCACAACAACGGCAATTATTACCGATGACAATGACTGTTACCGTGAGGCCTGGGGTCAGCTGGGTGCATCCTGGGCCAGTTACTGTTCTAAGTAGTTTGACGGGACCATCCTGTGGTCCCCAGACCCGCCGGACCAGAGACCCGACCGTCCTGCACATGAGGAGGCTGAAGTCGGGTAGAGCCAGGAAATCTGGCCTTGATTTTAGCTCTCAGGCTGGATATTGTAGAAGAACCACCCTGGGGCGCCGGGGGGCTCTGTCGTTTGAGTGTCTGACTCTTGATGTGGGCTCAGGTCATGACCTCAGGGTCGTGGATCAAGCCCTGTGCCGGGTTCTGTGCTGAGTGTGGAGCCGGCTTGAGATTCTCTCTCTTTTCCCCTCGACCCCTCTACCTTCCTTGTGCATTTCCTCTCTCTCTCTCTCTCTCTCAAAAAAAATCCACCAAAACCCACAAAAAGGAAAACCACCCTGATTTGGCTGTGCAGAGTGATGGGAAGTGAGTGTGCTGAAGGCTTCAGTGAGTGTGAGTGTGAGTGTGAGTGTGAGCCCCACACAGACCGCGGGGACGGTGAGTGTGAGCCCCGCACGGATTGTAGGGACAGTGAGTGTGAGCCCCGCACGGACCGCAGGGACGGTGAGTGTGAGCCCCGCACGGATTGTAGGGACGGTGAGTGTGAGCCCCGCACGGATTGTAGGGACGGTGAGTGTGAGCCCCGCACGGACCGCGGGGACGGCGAGTGTGTGGAGTCCGTGAGATACGGGGAATTGGGTTAACCGGGTTGATGTTTGCCTGGCCGAGGAGCGTGGTCAGGACGTGTGGCCTGGGTGACTCAGGCTTCGGGTGTGCATGAGGGGCGGACAGGGGGCCAGCCACTCTCAGAATCTGGGATGGGGGAGAGGAGTGTGTGTGTGGGGAGGTAACAGACTTTGCACATGGCGTGTGAACGCAGTTGGGAACTGAAATAAATCTGCGTGTTGGTGATGGTCTAACGAGCCCTCTGCTCAGGGGAGAGTCCAAGGACAGACACAGAGGCTCGGGCAGCAGCCCCTGCAAGGGGCGAGTTGGAATCACGAGCAAGGATTTAATGTCCCAGAAGCATATGTGGGAGCCGGACCAGGAGCCGAAGGTGACACGAGGTGATGCCCCAAACGGACAAACTCTCCTCACCAAACCCTTTGCTCCTATGTGTTCCCACAAGACCCGGTCAGGGGAAAGTGAGCGAGGAATTCATGCGCAATTTTCAAATCGCACCCTCCCCCTCTCTCATTCCGAGTCCTGGTGGTTGGGAGGCCGGTGTGCTCGCCGGTGCTGCGGCAGCCAGCTCAGGCCTTGAGTTAGGAGCCACAGCTGGAGGATGGCCTGACTCCACGAGACGGGACGAGCCCGCCTTGGATCACGGCGGACGGGTCACACCGGCCCTGAGCCACTGACCCAGGCCTTTACATGGTAGAGAAAATGTTTGTCATATTTATGATGCTCTTGTATTTTCATCTTTTCAGGTGTGGCCGCCAATCTATATCCTAACGAACACAGGAAGCTCGAGACAGCTGTGTCCCCAGATCCAAGCTGGTAACGGCACACTTACAGGTGACAGGAACCCACTCAAATTTGCTTCATTGTTTTTATAAAGGGAACATGAGGTCATGTGACTCAAAGGTCTGGAGGCAGAATTTCTGACGTGGCTGCACGTGGGTCCTCAGTTAGTATCAGCAGTTCCCAGTAATACACATGGACACCCCTTCCTCCGAGAGGTAAAGCTGATTTTTCTCCCCACTGCCCTTGAAGATGAGCCTGACTCAGAGAACTGCTTTGTGAAGAACAGTGTTTGGGGACCGGGCACAGTGCCCAGCAGTGGGGAGCCTGGCGAGCTCGGCTTTAGGGAGTGAAGGTCCCTGTCACCCGTGATGCCATGTGGACATTAGGCTGATGTGACAAGGGCAGCGGGTCCCCTGCGGGCCTCTCTCCCAAACCCACACCCCCCGGCTCAGAGAGAGAAACGTCAGACGAACCTGGAGCCTCACTGGGAGGCGCTGCACAGGCACCTGGGAGGTCATGACGTCAAGGTCGTGAAGCGCCAGGAAATCCTGAAGGTGTCGGGGACCAGAGGTGACAGCAGAGATGTGACGGCTCGGGGCAGGTGGTGCCCGGACCGGACCCTGGAACGGAAAGAGGAGGTTGTGGAAACACGGTGACCCCCAGTAGCCCCATCCCGTGGGGGTATGTAGGTCGTGACACACATATCACAGGGTGAAGACGTTGGCGGTGGGGGCCTGGCTGAGGGGTGCACAAGAACTTGAATTATCTTTGCAATTTTCTGTAAATCTGACTTTATTCCAAAATACAAAGTGCATTAAAATGCCATTCGTCATTTATTTCTTCTCATCTGTCGTTTCTGACTTTATTTTTTATTAAAGAATTTTTAATATGTATTTTTGAGAGAGAGAGCCCGGGAGTGGGAGGGACAGCGCGAGGGAGACGCAGAATCCGATGCGGGCTCCACACTGTGAGTCAGAACCTGACACGAGGCTCGAACCCATGAACGGTGAGATCACGACCTGAGGTGGTGACCGGAGTGAGCCACCCAGGCTCCTGTCTTGCTTCTGACCCACTCCCGGGCCACCTTCCCCCCGGCGGCAGCTCCTGCTGCGCTCCCTTCCCCGAGGCCCCGGGTTACCCCCCAGGCCCGTCCCAAGGCCCTTCTGTCCCCTTCCAGCCAAGCCCCAGGGTGGATGTGGACTGACTCCTTCGGGGCCAGGTGTCCACACGGGGTCGGCTGCCAGCCTGGGGGCGGGCGGAGAGCGGCTGGTTGGCCAGGCCTCTGCGCACAGGTGGGGAGGGAGGCCGACCCACGAACCACAGGAGCGCAGGGTGGAGAGGGGTCTGCCGCAGGGAATCAGGGCGGCGTTCCCAGGAGACAAGAGTACGCAGGATAGGAGGCAACAGATGGCAGTGGCCCAACACCTCGATGTGCAGAAGCTTCCAGAAGGCCTGAGTGGGGGGCAGAGCCTCATGCAACCTGCACCGGAGAGGCCAACAGGCGGAGGATGGAGTCATGGCTGCAGGCGGAGACGCACGAGGCCATGCCATCCCTGCGGGGCGGGCAGCAGGCGCCGCTGCGTGAGGCTCTGGGACGGACAGGGGCCCGTGCTCCGTCATGTGCCCGCAGGATCAGCGCATCCGCTCTGTGGAGCCGTCCCCAAGCCCTGATCAGAGCCGTCACGTCCTCTTCTGCCTCTCTGCCCTCGGCTCCCATTCACGCGTCCCCACCTTAGCCCCGAGCCCGTCCCGGGGCTGCGCGCTCCCGCACTCGCGTGTGTGCCCCTCCCTCCCTGGCGCCCCTCCGCGCCCCTGTGGGTTCTGGAAGCCGATGAGGCTGCGTGGGACATGTAGAGGGCCGTGGCAGGGGCCCAGCGGGCGTGGGCCAGCAGACGACACTGCGCAGATCATGGACATTGCTGATGCAGCTTCGCAGGAGCCATTGATGGCATCCCTGGGGACGACGTCTCCGTCAGAGGCGCGTCGCGGAAATAAGTGACATGACAGAATCCACAGCAAGAAGTCGCTCTGCTCGCCGGAGCGCCGTTGGCCCTGGGGTGAGCGCGCAGCAGCTGTCTGGCACCAACAGACGGTTCTCTGAGAGGCTGGAGGCGGGTCACAGAGAGAAGATTCCAGAAAGTCCAGGCGGAAGGCCCAGTGCAGCTCAGCCCGGCCCTCCTGGCTCAGGTGCGCCGCCACACAGAGCAGGACAAGGCCCGCCTGGCCGGAACCCGCCGGGTGAGGCTGTCGGCCCCGCTGACCTCACGACCCTCCTCCCTTTCTGCCCTTCCGGCCCCCTGTCCCCGGCCAGCCTGTCCTCGCCAGTCCAGCCACAGGCTCGGGAGGCTCACCCCTCCTTGCGTGTAGGCGTACAGCCACACCCCGATCTGCCGTCAGCCGGCCCCCTCTCCAGCCCGACCTCTGGGTGGCCAGGCCACATGGCCTTGCTGGGGACGCCTGGGTCTGAGACCCGCCAGGTGAAGCTGGGGGCTGTCCTGACAGACGGGGTCCTCGTCCCCCAGGCGGCCCCACCAGGTCCTGGGTGACCACGGCCACAGCTAACACTGCTTCTGTTACTTTATTTTCCTTCCTTTCTAACATTCTTGCCTCGGTTGTGTTGAGGATCCCGGCCCTAGAGCCACGGGTGGGAAGGGGAAGCTTCTAGTGACAGCAGCCATGTGGTCACTGCCAGCCTGCCCACGTAGCCATGACCCAAACACCCACACTGCCCTGGGGGGGGGGTCCGGCGGGGGCATGGTGCTGGCCTGGCCTTGTTCCTGGAGAGCCTGCCGCCCCTCCCTCCCGGGGCTGACCGCCCGCAGGTCTGAGGAAGGAGTCCCGCCCTGCTGCAGGGAGCTGGCGCGTTTCTCCAAATCTGGGGCCACCGGTGCCCGTGGCATCGGGCAGACTCCGCTCTTTGTGTCCTGGTCGCCTGCGCCAAGAGGCACAAGAGCCGTCACCCCATCGCGTTTCTCCCAAGGTGCTTCTCCCGGGGCTGCGCTGGTCCTCACCACCCCTCCACCTCCAGTGGCCGGACACGCGTGGTGGCGCCCTGCTGGTCACGGAAACCTGTACACGCACGTCTGGTTTTCACACGGGCCCTGTTTGCACTTCTGATTTGCAGACGAGGAACTGAGCTCAGGGGAAATCCATCCTTTCCCCGAGGGGGCGGCATGAGCAGGAGCGGGGTGCAGGTGTAGTGGGGGAGGGGGCAGCTCAAACAGGAGAGGGGTGTGGGCACTGGGGTGCCGTGAGCAGGAGCGGGGTGCGGACACGGGGGTGCCGTGAGCAGGAGCGGGGTGCAGGTGTAGCGGGGGAGGGGCAGCTCAAACAGGAGCGGGGTGCGGGCACGGGGGTGCCGTGAGCAGGTGCAGGGTGAGGGTGCACAGCGGCCCCCAGCCCCACCTGGCTCTCCCCTCGGTGACCCCAGGGCCCACCTCCGGGTCTGTTTCCCCCTCAGAGGCCGGACCGCATGTGTCCTGGGAACATGGCTGGTCGTCTTGCTGAGGCAGAAAACATGTGGGGGAGCTTCCTCGTGCAGCGACCGCCCCTTCGGTGCAGTGCCTGTGAGCGCCGTGGGACCCCCAGGCTCTGACTCCTTCTTGGCTCCCTGTCCAGACCCTTGCCTCCGCTGGCCTGGAGGAGCCCAGGGCTCGGGTCCCCCCGGGAGCGGAGGGTGGTCGGAAGGATGGTGCATTCAGAACTGGGTGATCGGAGTTCAAACTCAAGCTCCGCTGTGCGCCAGGCTCATGGGCCCAGGAGTCAGGCAGGCTCTGTGAACCCAGGCGTCTTCACGGTGAAATGTGGCTCCAGAGAAGCAGATCTGCCCGCCCAGGGAGGTGGTCAGGGGTCACCAGAAGCCCCGGCAGAGAGCCAGTGTTAGAACATGTACCCACATCTTCCTCCTACTTCTTCTGGGTCTGGCTCACTTCCTCTGCTAATTTAATACTGGAACCCGGGATTTCCCTTGGGTCTGTGAGGGACAGAGTGGGCCCAGTGAGAGCCAGACAGCCCCCCAGTGCCGGCTGCCAGGCGGGTGGCTGCTGGCCCCTGGGCGGTGGTGACCATGACCGCCCCTCTGAAGGGGGTTTGCAGCAAGTCACTGACAGCTCCGCAAAGCCCCATGGCCACCTGCTCCTTCAAAGAGGCAGATCTCCCTTCTTGGACGGCGTCCGCCGTGTGCCTGCTGTGTCCTGCCTGAGCACACCCGGCGCCAGGGGTGGGGGGTGACCTCCCGCCCCCAGAGCGCCCTGCACCTGTTACTCAGGGCCGGCCGCTGCCCGCTCAGTGAGCCACGGGGTGCCCCGCCCAGGGCGCTGCCTCATCACCTACACCAGCAGCAGACGAGCGAGCAGGATCAGAAGGGAGGAAATGCCCACGTGGCTCTTCTCTGTCTAGTTCATCCCCCTGATGGTGTTACGAGAAAAAATTGTTTGTCTGGACTGCAATCTGTTCTCCTGCTTCTCCCGGTGCGGCCAGCAGGGGCTGCTGGCCAGATCTTCACACCGCCTGTGCCGCTAGCGGGCCGTCGGGTTCCCCATATGCTTGGGAGCCCCTGACCGTGCAAACTGTTTGATCAACTCCTTAATGAAGCGAAAATGTACTCTCCTCCCGTCCTGTGCTCTGACATCCGCAAGCGCTTCATCCAGGACTACGGCAGAAGGGTCCCACGTTTTCGTCCCGTCCCCAAAGGAAGTGTGGGAGACAAGGCTCCGGCGGAGTGACGGGTCTCTGGCGCACAGGAGCGAGGTGGAGCGTTCTCTCAAACCCTGGTCGGTAAGCAACGCGAAGCATGGCGGGTCCCCTGGGGTTTTCTTGTTCTAGAGTGGACGCAGTTGGGGCTTATCTCCTGGGGACCCAGGGGAGCCCCGCATGCTCCCAACAAGGGCCCCAGACGGGGAGGGGGCTGCCCTGGGGGACGACCACCCCATTCAGGGCTGTGCTTCGGAGCCCCTGGGCGGTCTCACCCATGCAAGGACGTTGGATTCCAGCCACACCTTCGACCTTCCTGTTTCTTTCCTTTTTATTAACATTAAAAACATTAAGGCTTATCTATTTTTGAGAGACAGACAGAGACAGAGCGTGAGCAGGGGAGGGTCAGAGAGAGAAGGAAACACAGAATCCAAAGCAGGCTCCAGCTCCGAGCTGCCAGCACAGAGCCTGATGCAACGCGGGGCTTGAACTCATGAATTGCAAGATCATGACCTGAGCTGAAGTCGGATGCTTAACCGACAGAGTCCCCCAGGGGCCCCTTATTAACGTTTTTTAAGGTTGAGAATGGCAGGGCGATAATTTGTGTTTCCGAAGCATCGCAGTGACTCTCAGAGTGCGGGGAACTGTGGGTTGTGTTTCTAGTTCCTTGAGGAGAAGTCTTCCAATCGCCGAGGATGGAAATGCCTCTCTTCCCTGTGTGCGGCATGAGTTTTCCGTTTTTCTTAAAGTGGGTCAGGCTAAGCCATTTCCAGCGTCTCCATATGCCTTCCTGCGACGGCCCTTCCGTCCTGACCCTCTTCTGGAAGCGGTCCGCCGCCCACCCTCCTCTCCGCCCGCGGGGGCCGCCCTGGCGCCTCGTGTAAATACAAGCGTGTGGAGGAGCCCTCCCTCCTGGCTCTCCTCTTCCTACTTCTCTTTATTTAATCCCCAGAATGTGCTATGTTGTGTGTGTTCTCAGCTTCTGTTTTTACACTGAGAATGCTCTGCCCGTTTCCTGCGGGGATGAGACATTTGGGCCGGCTTCAATTTTCTCATTCCAAGTTTGGAAAGGAAACTTTGGACTCAGAGCCGAGCGCGTCTGAGGTGTGCTGAAGCCTCTGAATCTGGAGAAGAGGAAAGAGTCACGCACACCAGGCTTGCCCTCGGAGCCCGGGCATCGTCGGCAGCGCGGGCAGCTTGGCCTGGGGTTAGTTGGGAAGGTGGCGGCCCATAACGTGTGTGTGTGCGCGTGCGTGTGTGCGCAGGGGTGTCGGGAGCACAGGACTGTGTTCCTCCCGGTGGCCTGAGGATGCCGGAGACGCAACAGCAGGATGCCGGTGCACAACGGTTCCCAGCAGAAGGCCTCCCGCCCCCGGAGGACCCGCCCCCGGAGCAGCCAGAGGCTCTCTGACACCCAAACCCCAACGAAGTGGTCCTTGCACAGAATTTTTGCAAAGGGGGTTTGTCTGGGCCGCGTGAGCCCACGTGCCACCAGGTGCCCCCAGGAGGGAGGCAGGGGCTCCTGTTAACGGAGGGGTTTCTCACGGTCCAGGGGATGGGGAGGCAGGAAGGCCCTGTGCCCTCTGGGCGCCCAGACCGCCGGTGTCCCTTCACCTCTAGGTACTGCTGTGATTTGTGGCAGCCACGGTGGTTCCAGAGACGTGTTCGTCTGTGCCCGCAGCACAGAGCGCGCCCGGCAGGGTGGCTGGATGGCGAGGGCTAAACCAGCCCCAGAAGCAAGGGGGCGGCTGGCAAGCTCCGTGTGAGTAGGGCGGGATTGCCCACAGCTCGCCAGCGTGGCCCCACCCTCGGTGACTCCTTGGAGAAGAAAGGGTGGGGTTGTGCAAAGGGACAAAGCGGATTCAGTGCCGACTCTCTGCAAAGATGCTCTTCAGGGTGTCAGTGGTGGAGGGGCCGGTGATTTCTCCGAGGATGCAGTGCCCGGCTGTGAGGCACCTGTCTCCTCTCCAAGTAGGGGGGCGGACGGCCGTGCGGGATTGTCCTGGGAAGACCTCGCTGACTCCAGGCAGGCGAGGGCAGCGGCCCCTAACAGGACGGCTAGTCCAGGCCACCGAGGTCCCTGGACGAAAGGGAGCCGCTTCCTTCCAGTCACCGGCCTGTCCGGGCTCCGCCTGTCCTCTTCTCCCCGGGTTCGGTCAGCCATTCCCGGGAACAGGGACTTGCGCTTTCCCCAGGAAGCTGGGTTCCCCAGGCGCACCCTGGTGCATTAATGTTGATCTTCAGTGGATGCCCCACGTGGAGTCAGAGCCCCGGGGTTCTCACCTGCCCAGGAAGCGGGGGCCCTGCCTGGATCACACCAGGACCACGTGTGTGGTATTTTCTGACGCCGACCGGTCCTCCAGTCCTCCGGTGCCGGCGGGGCGTCTGCTCCGACCACGTGCAGACCCCCCGGGACGGCCCACCTCCGACACCAGCCCCTGCCCCATGTCTCCTGACCAGCCACACACTGGGGCTTCCCATGATCCGCGCCTCAGTTCTGTATTTGCTACAATGACTCAGGGAACCCGTGGAAACACTTTGCACGTTTCCCAGCGGATCACAAAGCTCCAATCCAGGAAGAGACAAGGGAAATGAGTTCTAGACCCGGGCACGGGGTGCGCACGGACCTTCCCTGCCCTCTCGGGGGCTCGTTGCCCTCCCCGCACCTCCGTGAGTCCACCCACCAACTCCTCTTGTTGAAGAGTTTCTAGAACGCTCCACCTGCCGCCCCCCCTCCCTGCAGCCTGGCGGGCAGGCCTGAGGGTCCCTCTCTGTCCTTGTGCTTGGACTTGTGGCAGACCAGCCCCACCCTGACGCCATCCGGGGGCTCCCCTGAGTCACCCCATTAGCACAGACCAGGTGTGATCAGAGGGGCCCCCGATGAACAACAGGGGACGGCCCTCGGGCCCCCGGGGTTTTGGGAGCTCTGTGCCGGGAGCCGGGGACAGGACTGAGTATAATCTTTGACACGACACAGTAAGGCCCCGACTGAGAGGTTTCTCGCACACCAGCCAGATGCCCTTGGACACGACTTCCCATCCCCCTTCCCGGAATGCACACGTCCGCTCTCGATTCAACTCCAGACCTGAGGCGTCCTGCCAGCCCCGTGATCCCGGCTCAACACTGAGCCTGCGTGCTGAAACCCACGGGCCGGGCCCCGTCCCTCCTCGTCCTCGACAAAGAATGGCCGTCGGGGAACACTGAACAGAAAGGAAGTCACGTTGGTGGGGCACCAACCATTTGGCAGATTCAGGTTCCTCAGCCACCCGCCCTCTGCTGGCCTCCTGGCTGTTTCGCTCTGTCGGGAAAATCACGCTGTTGCTGGCGATCACAGCCTGCTTTTGTCCTAAGTTCTTCCTGGGGCTGTCGCAGCTGCAGAGGGGAGGCCGGGGGGGCCCATGGCATGGCAGGAGGTGCTCCAGCTCCCTTTTCTAGAAAACAGCAGGAGGTCGAGAGGCCTGGGCAGTTGGGACGGGAGCAGACCCAGCAGCCCTGCCTCAAGCCCCGTGTTCTTTACAGTAAAACCTTGGTTTGAGAGCGTAATTCAGGAAACACGCTTGTAATCCAAAGCACTCGTCTATCAAAGCGAATTTCCAGAAGCGTTGGCTCAGTTGTGATCATGGGACGTTCGGCGTCCCGTACGACTCGTTTCGCAAGGCATCGCTCACTTATCAGGTTAAAATTTTTTGGAAATGTTTGCTGGTCTTGCAGAACGCTCACAAAACAAGAGTTCTCCTGTTTCTTTTCTCTTGGGCGAACTGTAAATGTGGCTTTGGGGGTCCGAGGGGGGCACGGCCGTGCCTACACGAGGCCCCTCCTGCTGGTGGTCCCAGATCCCCGCGCCCCCCTCTCTGGGGAAATCCAGGTCCCGCCCGAGACACAGGGGTGCGGCGTTAAGAAGGAAACCACAGGCCCCAGATGGCCTCACGTAGGTTAGGTCCCCAAGTCAGTAAACGGAGACTTAGCACCTAACCTGGGGGCAGTTTCAGTCCGCTCCGAAGTGCAAACTGTAATCGGTCAGCATGGGGGTCTCCTGGCCAGCGCTAGGACAGACCCCTTCCACCACCCCCCGGGACGGCGGCCTGGCCTGGGGCAGTGGGCTCCCCGCTGACCGTGTCGTCTTTCCGCTCCCTCTCTACCTTTAAAAGCCTTTCCTTTCTGTAGCCCTTCGGACCTTCCCTTAACTTACAGAGTCAATTAATGAAGCCGGTCAGATCTTAGAAACGTACTTGGTTGTATTTTTGTTATTTAACAGGTGCTTGGAGGTTCCCGCCAGCCCTGAAATGTCGGGACTGTAATCCATGAGACAGCAGCGCAGGGACCGGGAATGTCCCAGAGGCTGAGGAACTGGTCACCCGTTGATCTCAGCAGGTGAGCCTGCTGCCGTCTGGGACGCTGGCCGTGGGAGCCGGAAGGTCCTCTGTCCCCCTGACCTAGCGCTTCTCGGGCCACCCACAACCTGCCCTCCAGGTGACTCCCCAGGAAGACCCCAAATCCAGCAGCAGATGTGGATTGCCAGCTAAGACCCATCAAATGTGGGAATGTTTTACCCTGGGGATCCCATGAACTTGAACAACTATTGTTTCCAAGGTTAGGAGGGGACTCGAAGGAAGACCTGGGCTGCTCCCATGTACTTGGAGTCACATCCACGGATGTGCCGTACACGCATCACCTGCCTCTTCCGTCCCCACTGTCACGGCCACAGGCTACCATGTCCCAACACAGCCTCCACACCACTCTCTGCTCTTCCCCAGCTCTGAAAGGGGGCCCGGACACCCGAACCCTGCCAGCTGGCAGATCTGGGGCTTCAGCCTTGACCTCTGGACTGCTTCCTCTCCTTGGTCTCGAGAAAGCTGAGTCAGTGGACGAGGCATCAATGCCCCGTGAAGAGTGGAGACACCAAGGGACAAATCAAAGCCATCAAGTGGTTGAGGCCCTGAGCTCCTGGGAAGAACATTAGAAGGGGGACGTCACCCTCCCGTCGGTGTCCAAGCTGCCTTCCCTGACACCATCTCCTCCCCCCTTCCTGGCTCTCCTCCTCCGCCCCCCGCCCCCGCTCCCAAAATGCCGAGCTCCCACTGCACATCTGGGGGGCTGTGTCACAGATCTGGTGTCCAGCACACCTCCCCACCCAACAGGACAGGGCTGAGCACGGCGTCCAGCGCCATGCTGTCCCCGTCCTTGGCTGTGCCCTGGCCAGCACTGCTCCCCGGCTGACCAGTGAGCCCAGGCAACGTCCCCGCCGCTCCAGCTCTGCCCCCACAAACACACCTGTCGCCACCCCAGGCCCTGTGACACGTAGCGTCTGCCACATCCCCAGCTGGGCCGGGCACACTGTCTTCTCCGACTCTGTGAGCCCAGGGCCTGAACACTTCTTGGTCCCCAGAAGGGGCGCCGGGGTCGCGCTGGAATAAATGACCATCTCTGGGGTCCTTCTTCTGGACGTGTCTGACGCAGCTGTTCCTCCTGGTTCCGGAAGTTCTGGGAGCTGGAGTCCACGAGGCGCAGCCCTCCTCCAGCTGACGGTCCTGTCCTCGCTGGCTTGGCCGCTGTCACGTCGGTGCCTTCTCTCAGGCAGACCCCACCCCCACCCGGAAGTGTCTCTCTGCCTTCCCTCCAGGCGCAGCCCTGCGTGCACGCGTCCGTCCAGACGGCAGGTGCCGGCAATCACGAGCTGCCAGAGTCTGTTCCGAGCGTCGAGGCAGGGCTGATGCGCAGACGGGGGCCCTGAACTCCGGGAGCTGAGCCGCGCAGACCGGAGAGCGGAGCTCGCCGGCCCGGGGCTGGCTCGGGGCCCCCGTGAGGACGCGTTGCTGCAGCAGAGGCCTGGGTGGCAAGAGGGACGAGCCACGAGGACACGTGGGAGGCACCGATGTCCGCACGTCTCCCCCAGCCCTGCACGTGGGTGCTCGCGGCTCAGTCCACGGACGCCCCTCCTCTCTCCCAGCCCCTGTGTCTCCGCCGGAGGAAGGACGTGCGCAAGCACAAGCCCTTGTCCGTCCAGCGTCCGCCGGGCCCTAGGCTGTCAGGGTCGGTGCCCTGGCTCTGGGTTCCCGTGAGGAGACACAGGTTTCCCTGTAGAAAATTCTCAGCCAGGAGCATTTGATCCGCGGTCAGGAAGACAGAATCCGTTATGAAGTTTTGCACAACATCCAGGAAGGTGCGGTGGGGAGTCAGGCACGCCTTCACACACACACACACACACACACACACACACACACGGGTCGGAGCCCGGCCGCTGCCATGCACCCCGCTGGGCCGCGCCTGCCGATGCGGAGGGTGGACGAAGGGAGCACGGTGTGTGTGGACACGGCCCAGGCCGCCCGCTGCTGTGGCTGCGGCTCCAACCAAGCACCGCGGTGTCTGCCTGTGGGGACCCCTCGGCTAACCAGACGGGAACAGGGGCCCCCTGTGCTGGAATCTTCTGTCAAAAATCAAAATTCCAGATTAGTCTAAAGGGAAACACGCAGGAGCCATGGGCCCCGTGCCAGACGGAGGCAGGCCGGTCGGTCCCCCAGCTGCCGTGGGCACCCGCACAGGTGAGGAGAGAGACACCACCCGGAGGAAGCAAGCGCTCGGGGCTGTGGACCAGGAGGCCCCAGGAGCATCACTCTGCGCTTCCGGAGAAGGAGGCTTTCGGAAATGGGCGTGGCTGTGGGAGGGGCCTGGGCGTCACCGCTGGGCAGGCACATGTCCGCCTGTCCCTTCCCTGGCCCGTCTCACAGCCCCGGCCTGCCTCCCTCTGTGTGGCCACCTTCCTCGTGCTCCAAAAACTCTGCCCTTTGGACTGTTCCCTGTCCACAGGCCTGGCCTGTGGGGGCACAGCTGACCCTCCCTGCTGTGTCCCTAACACCCTGTGGCCCCCGGGCTCCTGTTCCCTCCTCCTCAGCGGCCCCTCGTGTGTGGCCCCTGCTCCCCGAGCCTCGCTGTCTGTGGGCCTTTTGCTTCTGACGTTCCAGGAAGGAGCCTGGACCTTTTCAGGTGTCTTGTCTTCAGCCCGAACTGGACGCACAGGAAAACATGTCAACCTCTCTCGGCCCCTTGGAGGTGGGGCTGCACCTGGAGGAGGACTCAGAGGTCCCTCAGGAAGGCAGGTGTGGGCAGCGCAGTGGGCAGTGCTCGGGGCGGTCCACATGGTGGTCCACAGGGAGTCTGTGGGGCTCTATCCAGGCAGCCCTGGGACACGAATGTGGCACCTCCCCGGGCTGCAGTGACTGCTCAGGGGCACCACAGGGCACAATGCTCCTCATGGGTGGTTTCTGAGGGGCGATGGGGAGCCTGGTGCCTGGAGCCCGTGACCGTGGCACCTGCCACCCCCGGCACCCAGGCTCCGGCACCCTGGGGCCGGGTCATCTGCGCTCCCCCCGCCCCCGCACTCCATGCCTGCCCCCCTGCCCCTGGCGTGATTCCAACCTCCCGAATGTCGAGTCTGACCAGCCGTCTGACCCCCTGCTGCCAAAGCGCCACGTGGGGCCGGGGCCCGTCCTCGGGGGGTCAGCCCGTGGAATGCTTCTCCTTTCTTTCCGGCCTTCATCAAAGTCTAGAATATTCATCTACTTTGCGCCAACCCAGCAGCTTCCAGAAATCAGGTGCTGGCGTCCGGCCGCCGGCTGCGCGGCCACTGCTGCCGCAGGGGGCACGCGGGTCCCCGCACGTCCTCTGTGTGGGCTCATTAGCGTCACCAGGAGCTGCTCCTAAGGACACAGGTGATGACGGTGACATGAGCCGCGGCCGCCCCGCCCCAGGCCCCTGCCTGCGCGGTTCGCGGTTCCCACGTGACTGTCACAGACACCACTGGGGGCTGCCGTCCCCTCACGGGGGAGGGGAGCGTGTCCTCCAAGGCGAGGTGGCCTCCAAGGTCGCCCAGCTCGGGGCCCCGCGGCCCCGGGGCCGGCCCTGCACGCCTCCTCACGACCCCACCGGCTGCTGACTTGTTGTTAATTTGCTAATTAAACCCTGGTGTTTGGGGTGTTTTCATGTCACATCAGGCCGACGAACGACAGGATCCAAACAGTTCAAGCCATCTGCTCCCCAAATCTGTCGTCTCCACTTTCCGTTAGCCCTCCACACCCGCCTGGCTTGGCGGCTGGGCACACACAGGCTGCCCGGGGGCTCTCACCTCCCCTCCCCCTACCACCTCCTCCCTGCCAGGCACCTGCGAGGTCAAGAGGGGACAGACTGGGTGGGTCCGGAGGCGAGGGAGCTGCCCTGGAACCTCGGTTCTCCCGGGGGGCCCTCCCCGAGCTGTCCCCGAGGGCCCGGGCATCCCTGGTCCCCCACAGGCACCCTCATGGGGCTGGAGGCCAGGGGTGTGGACTCTGGCCATACGGCAGGTGCCCGGGGAAGACCAGAGGGTCCCCTGTTATCTTTGTAAGGATATTACAGATTCTGGGAAAATGACGGTGGAGACACCGTTCCTCATCAGTGATCCTGGAGGCCGTTAGTTCTGGGACTGAAGGGCGGTGAGTCTCACGCCGGCGCCCCCCCCCCTTGGGAGCGGAGCTCAGGGTACCTGCCGAGCGGCTCTGTCCCTGAGCTGGGAGACCCCGGCTCCCAGTCCCACTGCCGTCACCCTCCCTCACCTCCACTCAGGCCTCCAGGGCCTCGGTGGGACCCTGGCCCAAGTGAAGACCAGAGGAAGCCAGCCCGAGCGGCCCTGGGGGCTCCCGGCAGAGGGACGGTCCCCCACGCTGGAACTGTGACGGGCTGTGGGCCTGCACGCGAGGCTGGTGTCACCGTGGAGGGAAGGCTCTCGGCCCCTCCTCCCGGAGCCGCACTTCTGCGAGTCCCTCCGGCTTCTGTGCCCACCTTGTTCCCTGGGTGATTTTGCGATTGACCGGCTGACGCCTGCGGTGCTCCCAACCCTGTGGGCGGCAGCCCCGGCGCGGGGACGCCCTGACCTCCGTCCCTGTGGGAGGCCCGGTGTAACAGGTCGCCGCCCCCGGGCCTTCTGGGAATGGCGCCTGAGCGAGGGGTGCGTGCCCCCGAGGCCGATGCAGTGACGCATCAGAGCGTGAGGCCGAGGGCACTGCCCCGTCCCCGCCAGGCCTCTCCTCCCGCTCCCCCTGCGGTGCCCACTCAGAGCAGTGGAGGCACTCAGGCCGCCTCTGCTCAGAGACGGTCACCTTGTCCACCCACAGCCGGCCACTCGCATCCGAGCTGAGTCCCTCCCCCACTCACCCCTGCGGCCCACCACCAAGTGCAGCCTGAGCTCCTCGGGGCGCGGCACCTGCAGGGGTGGGAGGAGGCGGGACGCCGCCTCATGGAGGCCGTGACTCCGAGGCAAACAGGCCGGCCAGGGGCGGAGGCTCTCTGGTATCGGGGAGCCTGGAAACACTCTTCACGTTGCCTGGGTCCCAAGTGCTTCTCTCGCCACTGAACCGGGAAGACGGTAACCGGTCAGGTCATAGTTGGGATCCGCGTCTCAACGGGACGCCTGCGCCCTTGTTCCCGGCAGCTCTGCTCACAGAGGAAGGGACACGGACGCAGCCTGAACGTCGTGGACGCTGGCAGAGGAGGCGGACCCAGGGACAGGGGAATGGGACTCAGCCTCACAGAGGAAGGAGGTCCGGCCGCTTCTGACAACATGGGGGCGCCCGGGGGACACGATGCTGAGGGAAATCAGCCCGATCAGAAAAACAAATGCTGCCTGATCTCAACTGTCTGTGGATCTAAAACGGTCAGGCTTGGGGTGCCTGGGGGCTCAGGTGGTCAAGCGTCTGACTCCGTTTCGGCTCAGGTCATGATCTCATGGGTCATGGGACGGAGCCCCACGTCAGGCTCCAGGCTGACATTGCAGAGTCTGCTTGGGACTCTCTCTCCCTCCCTGCCCCTCCCCTGCTTGCTCTCTCTCTGTCTCTCAAAATAAATAAGTAAACTTAAAAAAATTTAAATAGACTCTTCGAAGCAGAGAGCAGAGCGGTGGCTGTAGGGCTGGGGGCAGAGCACCGCGGGGGCTGGTGACAGCGGCGGGTTTTCAGGCCACAGGACTGGGAACCTTCAGAAACCTGCTGGGCAGTTCAGCACATGTGCTGACAGCGCCGAGTCGCTGACTCAGAGCTTCGCTAAGAGGGTGGATCTTATCACTGAGGCGCGTGCACACACACACACACACGCACACGCACACGCAATCATATCAAATGAAGGAGGCAGGAAGAAACTCTTGGGGGTGATGGAGGCGTCTGGGCACAGACCACGGCAGTGGTTTTGCGGGTACACGTGAGCTCCAGGCTCCGTGGGGGGCACGCATGTACACACGGCGAGATTTCTGCTGATCATACTTCCGTATGGGGGTGCGGAGAGTTAGCTGCTAACCTCTGTCCTGGTGGAAGTGCACGGTGACCCAGGCTCCATGGAGGGACCCAAGAGCACCCTGATGAAAGGTGGCCCAGCCTGGTGTCCCCGAGGGGACTTCCTGGGGGACCGTGCACACGCTGAGTCGTGGAGGACACTTGGGGTCCGCCTCTGCTCCGGTTTCTGTTTGGTTTGCCAAGCCCTCCACCTCCCCCAACTGTGTTGTCAGAGCCTCCGTGTGCGGGGCCAGCGTGGAGCGTGGGGGGCGGGGTGAAGTATCTGCTTAATTTCCAAGCCTGGCTTCACCACCCGTGCCCTGGTTCGAGACCCCCACGGCCCCTCCCCAGCTCTGCACGCCCGCCACCACTGGTGTGAAAGCCGATTCTATTTGCGGGTCTGGGCTGTTTGGGGGCCGAGGGCACGGGGACCTCAGCCCAGCACAGAGCACACGGCACTGCAGAGCCATGTCGCCCCATGAGGACTGGGGGCAGCCTCGCTCTGGACAGTCACGGCTCCGGCAGGGACACCAGGGGACGGTGGCCCGAGACCCGGGAGGATGAGGGGCGGGGCCTCTTTGCCCCCCGAGCTCTGTGTCCAGGTGGACGGCCCTCTGGGATTCTCCATCCCCCTTTGATGGAGTCCACGCCTTTCGTATCTTGGGTTCTGTCTGTCTCTGTAGGTTGTTACTTTTTCCCAGCAAAGCGTGCCTTCCAGAGAGTGCGACTTTTCCCCAAAATTGAACCTGGATCTGGTGCAGTTTCGTCAGTGTTAACTGGAGACTGTCTCTGGGAATGACAGTGCGGTCGAGGAAGCGCTGCTGCGGAGCCGGGAGAGAGGGCCTGGTGACTTCGGAGGGGCCTCGGGCGGTCACACGGGCTCCGCGCACCAGCCCGCCCCTCACACCTGGCTCGGCGTGCCCCCCACAGCCCCGGGACCGACCGTCTTTTCCTGGCTGGGCTCAGCCCTGCGCCGTCTGCTCAGGCCCCTCCCTTGGGGAGCCCCCTCCCCTCCTCAGACACCTCCTGTCCCCCATGGGGTCCCCCAAACCACACCTTCACCCCCAACTTCCTACACAGCGTCCGCTTCCTGTAGCACAGCTCCGGCGGGCTCTCTCTCCCTGGATCCTCCTGCTTTGATTGATGGGATCATCCTCTGGCTGCATCGGGGGAGAGCCCTTGAGACCATCTCTGACGCCTGCTAACCTCCCCATCGACGCTGGTGCGTGTTGGTTTCTGCTGACTCGACTTCCATCTATCCCCGGGTGTCTGTGCCCCCCCGCTTAATGGAGGGGACTCGGGGCTCAAGGGGGGCCACGGGGGTCTTCCTAGGAGGATCTCACCCTCTCTGGAGTAGCGTGGTCCTCCCTCGTGATCCCACCGGGCAGAGCTAAGGGAGATGTCTGAAGGGGCCACAGTCCCCCACAGGGTGTGTGGGGCCGTCTCCGCTCCTCCCAGGGGTGCTCCCACCCTTGGGGGACCAGCCTTACCCACCCCTCTCCCAGAACCCCCCTCGGCTCTCACGAGGCTGTGTGTTTTCCTCCCCGGCCTCCTCTCCGACCCCCACGCCGGCACCACCCAACCTTCCCACTAGAGGCTGGTGGGCTCCATTCTTCCAAGTCTCCTGCCTCCTCTCCCAGGACGCCCGCCCCCAAGCTCGACTCAGGTCCACACGTGCCTCAGGGGAGCAGGGGGGCGGCTGGGAGAACCCGGTCCCATAAACAGACTGTTCAAGGCTCTGTGTGTTGGTGGCAAAGCGGTATCTGTCTGGGTCCTGCACGTCCTTGTCCTGACTGTCCCTTCTTGTGGGAATTTGCGGCTGCAACGGACCAGGGCCTTCGCTAGTTGTACTTCCCTACCCTTAACTCTGTACTTTCGTTGATTGGACATGAGTGTTTGGAATTTTGGGACCCTGGAGTAAAGCGCGTGTCTTAGGGGTGTTTCCGTTTCAATAAACGACTCGTACATCGAACAAAATATCCTGTGGGGGACACCTGATCAGGAAACTTCATGCAAAGACCGCGGACGGAAATACAGAATTTCTCTGCTTAATGAGCCTCTCATTAAAAAGTTTTAAACAGCTATAAAACTTACGGCTTGGAAACAGATTTCCAAGGCCATACGACCCTCACAAGGAGAAAAAGTGTATGAGGGCAGTTTTTTTTTCTTTTCACCAAAGAACTATATTTAGAATCTACCTGAATATGTTCCACTAATTTGGGAGAAACTGGTATTTGGCCACCCAGCATCCATGTTCCTGTCCTTTCTTACTAAAAGAGCTTTGCTGTTGGGGTGAGAGTGAGCCTGTGGGAGAGGTGTGCTTCCGGAACCCCCTGCAGACCAGGGTGACCCGTGACATGTCCGGTCAGCGAGGGGAGAACACACATCACGGGGGGAGAGCAGGGAGTCTCTTTTCTCCATTGTTCCTGCGGGAGCCCAGGTGTGGTGGCTGGAGCAGCGGCTGCCACCTTGAGGCCGGGAGGGAAGAGCCCTGACACCCCGAGACGTTGAGCGAACAGCAGCACTGACCTAGCCGTCCACATCCTGTTAGATGAGGGGCTGCTGGCGGCGGTGGTGTTACTCCAGCTGAGCAAAAACACCTCGTCAGTGGTGTTAGCTCAGGCTGCTTTCCCTGGAGGCCTAACCCAGCAGACATTTCTCTTTCACGGTTCTGGAGGCTGGAAGTCCAAGGTCAAGGTGCAGCAGACTCTGTTCCTGGTGAGCCCTGTCCTCCTGGGTGGGGACGGCCACCGTCTCAAGAAGGAGCAGGAGGGGGCGAGCACTCTGGCACCTCTGCTTCCCACGAGGGCCCCCAGCCACGCCCCGGGCCCCACTCTCGTAAACCATCCACCCCCCGCCGCCTCCTGAAGGCCTCCCCTCCGCATGCCATCACGTTGGCTGTTAGAGCTTCAACATGGGACTCTGGGGACACGCACACTGGGTTCTCAACGGTTCCGGTGTCCCAGGTGGTTAGACACTTGGCCACCACGCAGGAGGGACAGTCTCTGATTTCAGATGTAGAGAAAGGAGCCAAGGACACCTCACCGCCAACGTGGGGGTTTGTTAGAATTCTGTCTCCTGTGTGAGCGCTTCTGGGACCTAAACACAGTCATGGGGCCGCCAGGTCCCCGAGCTCAGGGAGCCTGGGAGGCAGGTCACTGCTGACCCGTCATTCCCCCCTGAGCATGCCGTGTCCCCACCTGAGCATGTGCCTTGTCCCCATCTGAGCGGCTGTGTCCCAGGCTGCTTCTCCCCCTGGGCCGCCACCATCCCTCTTCCTGCTCCGCTGACCTCTCTCCTGCCTCTCCTCATCCGGTGCATGCCGTCTGGTTTTCACTCTAATCCCTGCTTTCTCCTGACTGACTGGGCACCTTTGCTCCAGGCCAGGTGTCCTGTGTCCTGCCAGGGCCTGGGGACGGGGGTGACAGGGCCTGGGGACGGGGGTGACAGGGCCTGGGGACAGGGGTGAGTGAGTCAGCCATGGTCTTGTCCTCTGGGAGCAGGCAGCTGAGTGCCAGGAGCTGGGAGGCTGACCCGTAGCCATGAGTGTCAGCCCCCGGGTCCCTGCCTGGTTGGAGGGGGGGGGAGGGCCACTCCAGGGGGGCGGCTTGGGGGTGAGCATCTGGGCAGGGATTTCGAGGCTCTGGGGTGCCTTGCAGTGTAGACCCTCCCAGGCAGGAAAACTGCACGTGCAAACACCTTGGTCAGCAGCTGACGGAAGGAAGGAGACAGAGCAGGAGGCTGGAGAGACGGGGAGGCTCCAGAAGCCGCTCAGGCCCTCGTGGGCCCACGGTGGGGCTGGGACCTTCATGGATGGAACACCCAGCCTTTTAAGCAACCAGGGAGGGGCCAATGTGCGCTGGCTGCCGCCCGGGAGCAGATGCCCTGCAGGTGTGGGAGCCACAGGCACAAATTGGGTCTGGAGTTGGTTTGAGACAGAGTGTAGACAAGAGAAGCATATAGGAAAACTAGAAATGAGATTATACTAAAACGTGAATGGGTAGAAGTCTGGACCCTTCATTCCACCGATCTGTGACTCAGAGGCCCGCGGGGCGCCTACCGGCCCGGCAGCGTGCTAGCACACGGAAACAGGGGCTTGGCCTGCGCAGTCCCGGGGGCTGGAGCGCTGTCCCCAGCTCGGCACCCCCTCCACGGGCTGGGGGTGGGAAGGACCATACAGGACAAGGAGCGAGTAAGGGAACAACAGACTGGGGGAGGGCCACCCCTCCCCCCGGGAGCAGGAGAGCAGGGGCGCAGGTCACGGGTGAGTGTGGTGTGCACAGCCTGTCGGGCGGAAGTGGGGTGTGTGGGGGCAGACAAGGTGCAGAGCTGGGCAGGGACAGTCACTGCCAGGAAAGGGGCTGTGGGAGCCCTGGAGATGGGGGGGCATGAGGAGCAAGCCCTGCCCCTCGCTGGTCCTGGGGTGGGCGTCCCAGCCCCCTCGGGCCATCTCTCAGGTTGTGACACGTCACCCACACCTGCACCGGTCGGCCTGGGAGAAGCCTGCCTCCCGACGTCTGGTCAACCCGCCGGGAGCCGAGTCTCTGCCACGGAACCTCCTCCACCTGCAGGCTTCTCCCTCCCCGTGGGCAGCACGGACCCGGGGACCCCTGGCTGTGCCCGCTCCCCGTTCTGGCGTCTCCTCCTCCCCCCTGCTCCTCCCCTCGGTTACTTACAGGCGAGCGAAGAGGAGGAAATACAATCCCAGCACCGAGTCTCCGCGGCAAAATGATCGTGTGCCTCTGTTATGAGAACCCCCACCCCGTCTGGGTGGGTGCTCAGCCCCCCTCACATCCCTCTCCCCTTCTGATGGGTGCTGGGTCCCTCCCATGACTCCCCATTCTCTCCCAGGCGGGTGCTGGGGCCCCCATGGACCCCTCCCCTCCCAGGCGGGTGCTGGGGCCCCCCCAAAGGCCCAGTCTCTCTGGCTCTCCCACAGTTGGTCTGCGGGCTCTTGTACACAAACAAATGAACCTGTCACTCTGGTGGTGACCTCTGTGCCCTCTCCGTCACTATTGGGAAGGACAGTGTACTGGTGACCCATCGACCCCATGGCCTGTGGATGTGGCTCTGTGCTCGCCTCAGGCTCCCGAGCACTGAGCACGGCTCCCAGCACCTTCCCTGGCCCTCTTGTTGGGGGTGGGGGTGTCTCTGCCCTCCCCCCTGCTCTCCCAGCCCCCTCCTTGCCCGGAGCGCTGGTTTCCGGGTCCCCGTGACACGCCAGGCAGCCCCAGTCTCCTGACAAAGGGTCTGGGAGGTTGAAGCCGAGCCTCTGGGGAGGACGCACCTCTGGAGCCAGTGCCGGTGGAGACTCGGCCACCAAGGTCCCCTCCTCCTGCAGGCCCTCGGGGATGGACTGGAGGGGGCAGGGCAGGACCCGTCCTCCTCAGAGAGGGGCCACGTGCACCAGCCAGTTAAAGGCTGTTATGGAACGTCCCTCCCCAGTGAGGGGGGGTGGCAGGCAAGGCCGCGGGCAGGGGCTCAGCCTCCTGGGGTCAGAGCCTCCCTGCTCCACCTGCCTAAGACAAGTCACTGATTTACCAAGTTCCTGCTCCTGCCGGTCTTGCGTCAGGGAGGGGCAAGCCCACGAGGGGGGAGTCCACCTGTTTGTGTCCCAAGTACCCAGAACCCTCTCTGGCACATAGTAAGCCCTCAGTGACAACTGTCCAGGGAGGGAGGGAGGAAGTTAGGAGAGAATGAATGAATGAACTGGGCTCCTCTAAACCTGTCCGGTCGCGGCCCCACAGACCCTGTGCTGCGGGAGGCATGTCCACCCCGGGGCCTCTCCCCCCGAGATGCAGTGGTGGCCCCTGACGCGTGCTCTCCTCTCCCGAAGCACTTTCCCGCTGTGGCTCCCTTGGTCCCCTGCTGGTGGGCGTCTCCTTTCTGCTGCTACTGCCTCCTTCTCTCGAGGCTCCTGAGGCCGAAGCGTCCCGGACTTCACCTTGGGAGCCCTACTTGGCTTTCCAACCTCCCCGACCCCAGGGCCTTGGAGTAGCTTCCTAACTAGTGTCCCTGCGTGGCCGCCGGTCATCTGACTTCAGCACCATTGCCAGAGTCGTGTCCTCTCTTGCACGGACCCCCCTGTGCTTGGTTCTCCGTCCCGACGGCGGGGAGGCAGTGGGACGGGCCGGCAGGGCTCCTGCAGCCCCGGAGCCGTCCCTCCTGACCGAGCCCGCCTCCCTCCCCTGAGGCTCCCTCCACCTTCCACAAGGGCCACCCGCCGCCTCCTCCGGGTCCTGGTTCCAGCGTCCTCCCCGGCACCCGGCCACCCCCACCCCAGATCCACCTGCTGTTCATCGGGAAGCTGGCCTCTGTGGGGTGAGGGGCGGTGAGGGTGGAGAGCTCACGTGGGGTTCGGGTCCCTGGGAAGACGTCCCTCGAGCTGCCCTCTGGGCCGCAGGAGGACAAGGCAAGAAGTCGGGTCGAGACCCGGGAGGGGCTCTCAGTGGACCCGGAGCACAGGGACCGCCAGCCTCCAGAACTGTGGAAATAGACGTCTGCCCCTGACAAGCCGCCGGCCGGGGCCACGTCCTGATGTACGAGGTGCCTTCCCGTCCAGGCCTGGCCCCCTGCGTCCTCCTCTGGAGCGTGAGCTCCGCGGAGCCCGGGTGTGTGTCCCGCCGCCCGCCCTCCCCCCGCCCCACAGCAGAGCCCGACTCACAGGGCGCCCTCAGAAGCAGGCTCAGGGACAGGGTGGGCCCTGCTGGGGAGGGACGCGGTTCCCGGTGGGGTGGGCGGACGGATCCCCCGTGTGCGCCGGCTCCTTCGGCCTGTGTGACAGTCACGTCTGCACAGATGCCGGCCTAGGACCCGCTTCCCGGCTCTGCACACGTCACGCCGGGGAGGAGGGATCGCGTGCGCCGGGCTGGCGACGAGCCGGCCCAGGCAGCCTGTCACTCTACGCACCCCCGAACCCGACGCACAGGTGGGGAGCCCTCGGGGACAGGCCGGCCTTCCGCCTGGAGTCTGGCCCTGCACCACCCCCTCCTCCTGCGTCCCCAGGGGTCCCCCAGCCCCGCCCAGCCCCCAGGCTGGGACTGTCTCCCCAGCAGCCCAGCCGCCCTGGCTCCGGCCATGCTCACCAGGCGGGGGACAGAGTCCTTTGGACGTCCCGCCAGCCACCCTGGATGCGGTCGGTCCCACGTCCCACCCCCAGCCCCCTTTAAGGCCACCAGACAGCGATCTGTTTTGTTCCCCACCAAGAAACGAGGCGGGTCCGGTGGGAGGTGCGCGTCGGGGCGGGAGAGCCGTCGGGGACAGGAATGGGTTAATGGTGTCTTTTCCTCCCGCCTCCTCGCACGGACCGGAGGCTAATTAAACACTAGTTGTGTGGCAGCGTGCTCGCAGGATTATTCTGATTTTAAGTTATTTACCAGCTCTTTTTAGGCCTCTCTGAGTGGCACTAAAATGAGTAAGTTGCCCACGAGAGCACCATTCTGTTAGTTTGCTCGGCGCAGCCAAAGCCTCCTTGTTAGCGGCTTTTAAATCCCTGCCCGGCCGCCGACGGCTGCTGCCCAAGCCCGGCGACCTCGGGAAGAATGGCCCCCGGGCCCCGCTGCGAGGTTCAGAAGCGAGCCGGGCAGGGGGCCCCATTGTGTGTGTGATGGGCGGCGGCGGAGGGTTGGGGCTCCTGCGCAAAAAGACAGAAAGAAATGCCATAAATAAGCCTCTTTCATGGCGGAAGCCTTGATAAATCAGGCCGGAACCCAGACGGAACACGGCTCGGGCCGAGAACGCAGACTCGCGGGCCGCTCATTGCCAGCCTGCGCTGCCCAAGGGGAGCGGGTAGTGGAGGGGAGACAGGCTGCTGTAAGGGGCCTCGGAGCGCCAGCCCCTCTCCGGCCTCCGTCTCCCCTCGGACGGGACCCGGGGGAGGCTGTCTCCCAGGCGGTCCCCACCGGGAAGACTCGGGAGAGGGACGCACGGACGTCACACCTGTCTCTGGTGGCCTGGCCCGCTGCTTCCCCGGCGGAGGACGCTCTGCACGCTCGCCGTCGGGCTCACGGGCGGTGGCGGTGCCCTGCGGAAGCAGTGGCGGCCCCTGGAGGTGGGGCGGGGGTGAGGGGGCAGCGGGCAGGCACATCCCGGACACAGGCTCCTGTCTCAGTCTGAGGCCAGAGACGCTCGGCCTGGTTCATCACGGTCCTTTTGGTTCATGTCATGTCTTCCACAAGGCAGGTGCTCGGATCGAAAACAAAGACATTCTACCACCTAATGGTTTTAAAGACTATTTGTTTAGGGCAGTTTTTGGTGTCGAACAGAACTGAGAAGCGAGCACAGAGATTTCCCGCATCCCCCTGCCCTCCCCCACCATCAGCGTCCCCCCCCAGAGGGGGCATTGGTTACACTCGATGAGCGGCCCGGACACATGGTCACCCAAAGGGCAGACAGTATGTCCACGCTCAGTCTGGGCATGGTACGTCCCTTGTGTCTGGGCAAATGTGTCACATGGAGAAGTCTCCCTGCCCGAAAAGTCCTCTGCGGACCCTGCTCCCCCTCCCCCACTACCTCCGGGTGACTGCAGCCCTTTAAGGGTCCCCGTGGGGTGCCTTCCTCAGGGCTTGATGTAGAGCTGGAATCAGACGGCGTGTGGCCCCTTCGTGGGCTCCCTTCTCTTCCTGATGTGCATTTAAGGTTCCTCCCCATCTTCTCATGGCTCCAGAGCTCATTCCTTTGTGGTCTGAGTACTGTTCCCCGTCTGCATGGCCCCCGCGCATCCGCACACCTGTGAAGGGCATCTTGTTGCTGCCAAGTTTTGGTGATCATGGAAGAAGCCGCTAGAAACAGGTGCAGCTCTGTGTACAGATGTGCTTCCGACTCCTTTAGGTAAACACCAAGGATTCGATTTCTGGATTGTACGGATTGTCTGGGAAAAGAATGTCTCATTTGGTAAGAAGCCACCGTGAGGTCCTC
>PISW01008773.1:0-69684 GCA_004023785.1 Mungos mungo | reverse complement strand
GGGGGGGGGGGGGGGGGGGGGGACGGGACACACACTTGAACCCTGAGAATACAGTGAAACAAAACAAAGCATTTTTGATTCTGCTTTTCACTCTGGCCCTGGTTCAACTCAGACCTCAGTTCTTGACTGCATCGCACAGAAATACTAAGGTGATTAAGTTTCTACTAAAAAAAAAAAAAAAATCACTTCCTATCCCTTATTTTTATCTCCACGTGGCCAAGAATCATAAGAATGTTAATACCCTGTGCTGGCAAGCCCGTTGGGGGGTGGGGGGGAGGGAAGGGGCAGGTCCCCATTCTTCTGGCAAGAATATAAATTGATTTCTGGAGGGCAATTTGGCAATATGTTTTGAAAGTTTTAAAAAAAGTGCACACCCTCAAATAATGCAAGCACTGCAGATCTGCCCAAAGATTGAGGTAGATGAGGACGCTCCCCTCTGAGGCTGAGTGCAGCCACGACCGTGGAAATGACCTTTGGGCTGGGAGCAGGGCGTGGCTGAGCTACGGCTCACCCCTACAACAGAACACCAGAAATCATTAAAAATCGTGCTGCAGAAGGGTGCTTGTTGGCACCGGAAAATGCTCGCAAACAATTAAGATTGTTATCTTTAAAATGCAGGCTACAGAACAGTAAGACAGTGCTCCAAAAATATGTGGTTGTATACTGACATGGTGCACATGTGTGCGTGTTTGCACGTGTGTGTGTGTGTGTGTGTACATGTGCACACGTATATGTATCTGTACCAGCACCTAGAAGGGCACAGGCCAAGATGCCAACTGCAGTGGTCTTTGGATGAAGGAAATACATATAATTCATTTTTGTATTTTTCTCCTTTATGTTGTCCTCGTTTGGAAGCCGGTTCTGGCCAGCAAACTCATTGCGTGACCAGGGGCAAGTGCTATTAAAGAACCAGCTCACTAATGAGCTTCAACCTGGTGCCCCCAAATCCTTTTCGTGGAAGGAGACAGGGAACAATTCAAAGTAACCTCCAAGCACAGCCGACAGGTGGGCGGATGGGCCAGTGGGCAAGCCTCAATCTTGAGCCCACGGGCTTATTTTAGCTTTCGTGCATAGGCTCCCAGAATTCCGTCCGCCAGCAGGGGACTTCCCCATTCCGAGGGCTAGCCACTGGCCCATCCATTCTGGGGTGTCCGGGGCCTCCATGAGCAGAAGGCTGTGGGCCCATGTTGTGCTGTGTCCCCCTAGCCAGGTGCCCTAAGCCCGACAGAACCTGCAAAGCCACCTGCCCCCCACGCCCCGACCCCATGCTGCCCGCAGTCCCCTCCCGGGTTTTGCCCTATTTCCCACAGGCCGGCAAGGCTCACCATGATGCAGTTGGGTTTGTTGATGGACCACAGGTTGACACGGCAGTCATCCCCACCAGTAGCCAGCAGCCGCCCGGAGGCTTTGCCCAGTACCAGCGAGGACACATTGCTGGCGTGGGCAACGATCTCCTCTACACAAGGAAGGACAGGAGGAAAAGGCAGTCAGGGAAGGTGGCTCCTGGTCCTGGCACTCGAAGCCCAGGCGGAGGGTTCTGCCCACCATAGCTCCCCTTCGGTGACACCCTGCCACGAGCGAGGCCCGGCTGCTGGGACAGGCCTGGCACCGGAGGCAGAAAGGATTATTTCTCAACCTCCAGTATTCCTGTCCCACCCTCTGGCCTCATGGTTTTCTCCTTTCTCCGAACACCAACTGGTAATATTTTTATGCTCACTATGCTCCACTGAAAATAGGGACTTGCCTTTTGTATTTAGCTCTTTCTAAATAAAGACAACTAAGCAATAAAATCCATAGAGTTACAAGATTGATAATGTTCATTAATTTTAACTATAATACAAAGACAGAAACAATTATTAAGAGGAAAAATGTTGACTCACGTACCACCTAGGCCTCTCTCTGGGGCTGCCTGCTACACACATAAACCCACTTTGCGGAACACACTGTTTGACCCTTTGGGTCAACTCCAGACAAGCTGCCTCCAAGTGAGCTCACCCAGGGCTCCAGCCAGTGTCTTCAGAATCACGGAGCAGATTCTGGTCTGCGCTCCACTACTGTAGGCCATGTGGCCTTAGAGTAGTCACTTACCCTCTCTGAGGGCTGGGTTCCTCATCAGTAAATGGGGGTAGTAATAGGGCTTGGTTCACGGAGTTGCTGAGGACTCCCTGAGAACATTCTGTAAGCTGTGCTCAGTGGTCATCAGCAAGGCCAAGGCACAGAGTGCAGGCACTGGGGGCACCGGCAGGCACAGGCGGGTGGGCTGCCCGGGGGCAGGAGGCAGGAGGCGGCCAACCGAGAGGCCCGGGCGTGAGGGCTGCCCAGCCAGAGTGGGAGGTACGGCCCCGGTGGGCAGCCCCGAGGGCCCCTGGCCAGGGCCGCTGCAGCAGCAGCGGGGCAGCGGACACAAACCACAGAGGGTCCCATCCGTGCTCCGAAGGGAACAGCCATGAGCGAGGAACCAAGAGGCAGCCCAGGCCTCTAAGCCAGGCCCTCTGACTTCCTCCTGGGAATGAGGAGGAGAAAGGACAGGTCTCCCCACACCAGCACAGGGAAAACCCCAATGGGCCGACACCCCGAGGGAGCCGGGAGGCTGGCTTGGGTGACGCTGAGGAAGGGCCTGCGGCTGTGGCACAGCGGGCCTCTCCTGCGCTCCAGCCTCCACCCTGCCTGGGGGTCTCCGTGGCACTGGCTTCACCCCACAGAACAGTTGGGAAGTGGGGCCCAGGAAGGCTGCTTGTCAGTACGTGTGACTCAGAGGGGAGGTTAACACTGCCCAGAGGACCAGACCCCAGGCTCAATCTCACAGATGACGCCCCACCTCAGGGCCCTGTCCGGCCAAAGCCCCGCACAGGCTGTGTCCAGCCCCAGCAGAGGCTCAAATGTCAGCAGGGGCCTCTGGGACCCCATCCCTGGACCCATGGGAGCGGAGTCCCTCCCTAAAATATATCTCAACTGTGGAGAGTTCTGCCCTCCGAACACTATAGGGATGGATGTCTGGGGTGCTCTGGGGCTTTGGCCACTGACTCGTCAGTTCAAGAGCTTCTATAAGGACCTAGTGACTGCTCAGCCCAGAAAGAGAGCAGACAACCTTTGCCCTGAGCATGCAGTTCCCAAGCCGTGGGCCTTCTCCCCTTCTCTGGGGACACTCCCTGCATGCGCTGCCCTCTACCTGCGACCGACCTGAAGGCCTGGGTGTCTACCTGGGTTCTCACCCTTCCCAGGGACAGCTCTGACCGGCCTCCACCTCACCAGGCTTTCTTGGGCACACTGCCACCCCTCTCTGGGCCTCAGGACTACTGCCCCTGATTCATTATGTTTCCTGGGTGCCTCCTCTGGGGAGAACGTGGGGGACAACGGTGAGAAGGTTCCTGTGTTGATGCTACAACCTGACCAGACGGGTCCTGGGACGTGGCATTGGTTGGAAGGACCACAGATGTTGGTGTGAGAAGGATGTGGAGGTTGGGCCTTTCTGGAGGGGCTCAGATCACTCCCCTCTAAGCAGCCTGATCGGAGCCCCTGGAGGAGCCGGGGACCAGCGGGAGAGGGAGGGAGGCGCAGCCCAGGCATCAGGCAGAGGAGGCCTCAGCACGGGGCACCAGCCCAACAGCTCTCCCTCTGGCCTGGAGGACAGCAACCCAAATGGACCAGGCCCGGGTACCGAATTTTAGTGCAAGCAAACAGCTCTTCACAGCATCTCTTGGCAGGCCAGGCTGCTGGCTGCCGTGCTGCCCTCTGGCACAGGCCTGCGCCAGTTTCTCAAGCTCAGTTGGCACAGCCTAGGCCCCACGTCCCAGCTAGAGCTGCGGATGTGGCATGCTGTTAGAGGTGCTGAGGATTTATATCCTAAATAGAAGGTGGAGAGAACTGGGCTTCAATGACCCAAGCTGGCCTAGCACCTTCCGGTCCTTGCTGGACTCTCTAGCCACAAGGAGCCAGGGGTCACTTGGCGTTGGGCTATTCAGACAGCTCATACTCATGGCAAGTGCTGTGCACATGAACTTGTCAGCAGAATTGACATGCCTGATCATAGTACCTCTTGTTTGAATACTTTGATGGCTTAATCTTGCCTTTAAGATAAATCCAGGGCCTCAGAAGGGCTGGGGTCCTGTGGACAAGTGCCTCCAAAGGCCCCAACAGCCTCATGTGACACATTCTCTCCACCGCTGTGCAGCAGCCTTCTTTGAGCCTTTCTGACATACTGAGCTTTCTGCCCCAGGGCCTTTGTACATGCTGTTAGGCAGCCTACAGCACTTCCCTGCCTTGACTGGCCATCATCTAGTTAATGGATTCAAAGCACAGGTCTCAGCTTGGAATCAGAGAAGGAGAAATGGAGGGGTGCGGTTATTTGATTCCTGCTTGCTGCTCTCCCCAGGCTCTGAGCCCCACTGCACAGGGACCTCATCTATTTTGCAGCACCCCCAACCCCACCCCCACCACACCCCAACTACCTCTTCAGTGCTTGATTCTATGCTCAGGAAAGGCCAGCTATGAGGGAATACATAACCCCCAAAATTACAGAGCCACTCTGTCCAAACTGTACCCTCCTTGGGACCTCACAACAGGGTTCTCCCAGAACCCTAGGGCTAAGGAACAATTTGAAACTGCCCCAACTTCTCATTTTACATGTGAGGACACCGAGGTCCAGAAAAGGGCTTTGCCCAGCTTCTGAGAACAGCTCAGGGACAGCTCGTAGCTGAAGGTGACCAATGTGGGCACAGCAAATCTATGCCAACCGGTTATTATAGGTGGGGTGAGGCCATTCCCCAGATACAATCTGAGGGACCTTCGAATCCTCAAGATCCTTTCCGGGGGTCCAAGAGAACAAAACTATCTTCAGAATGACACCAAGATGGTATGTGCCTTTTACACTCTCGTGGGCTCACAAGCAGACAAGGGATTTTGGGGGGAAGACATGTGATGACACTATCACAAATGGCACGTTTGACTGCATACACTTCTGTTTTTAAAATGTCTGATATTAACTGCCAACATGTAAATATTGATAACTCCCATAAACAAAAAGTCGTCGGGGGTCCTTGACGATTTTTAAGAGTATAAAGAGGTACAAAGATCAAAACGCTTACAACTGTGGGTGGAGAACCGCGTGAGGGTGGGTGATGCTGGTGCTCAGCCTCATCCCAGAGCCTTGCCAGCACCCCGGGGCCTCCCCTCTCACCCCCACCCCCGCCCAAGATGCCCCGCGTCATGGGGGAAGCCTGACTTGTGAGATGTCTGCAAAGGCCAAGAACACCTCTTAGCATTTCTCCCGCAACCCCGCCCGGCAGCCTAACCGCACTGACAGCTGCTTTTGGGTTCACCACCTCGCCTGGGCCTCACGGCAACTCTAGAACATAGGTGTAATCATCTCACTACACAGACAGGAAATTAAGCTTCAGAGAGGTTAAGCCACCTGCCCAGTGTCACCCAGCTAAGAAGTGCTAAAGTCATGAGTTGCATCCCAGTGTATCTTACTGCAAGGCTGGGAGTCTCTCTCTGTGCCAAGAACAGGACCCAGAGCTGGGGGTTCTGGCCAGCCAGCAACAAGTAGCTAACAGGATAAATGAGGTGAGCAAGAAAAAAAAGTAAGGGGGGAGGAGAAAATCACTTACGCAACTTCCAGGCTGTCTTAGTGACCACGGGGGTGGCCATCCTTCAATCCACTGGCACCTGAAGCTCCGCCCACAAAATAGACTGCTTTCCTCGAGGGGTGGGGGTGGATCCCCCCCAGGATCCGCCAATCAAGTTGGCAAGGAGTTCCCACACATCCAGGCAGAGGGAATGCCTCGACTCTCAGCCCCGGATTGCCTCCTGGTGTTAAATCAGTCACAGCAGCCACAGCAGCAGGCACAGTAGCAGCCTGCGTGCGCCCGTCAGGATCCTGGCTCGTGGAATGTCAGGCTTGAGCCATCTCAGCTCAACCCTGGGCTGGAACACAAACGGAGGCGATGGCTTGTTAGAAAACACTTGGTAGGAGTTTGCAGAACTCTGGGCTTGCACAACTACAGCTGCCGCTCCCTGGATCACCAAGGCCACTTGGTAAAGAGACACCCACCAAAGCCAGCAGAGCCAGGAGCTGCACTGCCAATCGCGTTTGAGAATCTGGAGGGGGCACCTCAGGCAGGGTGACTTGGAACACGGATAAAATAGGTCCTCCCAGATGCCAGGATGATGGCATGGGAGGAGGCTGGCTGCCTGAAGTGCAGCAGCCGCAGTGGGGCGGGGAAGACCACATGTCCGCAGTCCAGATAGATCTCTGGGAATGACTGCTTCGTCTGACGCTAGGGGAAGGGGGTGGAGTCAGAGGCTAAGCTTATGGGCCCAAGAGAGGCACTCCAGAGACAGGCATTTAAACCTTCTCTGGGTAGAATCTCAAAGAGGGACCTGAGGGTCTAATCTCTCAGTTCGTGGCAAGGAAACTACCCCTGGCCCCTCCAATTCCCAAGGACAGACTGGGAGCTAGGTCTCCAATCTGGGCATGAGTCGGTATGACTCCTCAACTCTGAAAGGCCACTTGATAAAGTCTTCTACCCTTTTCCTCCAAGTCTCTTTCCCATGAACCCTCTCCTCTCCGTCCCCCCTTTCCTGGATTCCCTGGTTCTGCCTCTCTAGTCCGCCGTTCATTCCCTTTCTCCTTGCCGCCTGTGTCCCCCATTCGTGCATATCCTGTCTTCTGGGCTCCTTAACTTGACCCCTGTGCCTTCCCAGACCCCTTTTATTTCCCTCTTCGCTTTTCTATCAGTATCCCCCATTCATTCACTCTCCTCTTCCCAGTGTTCCTATTCACCACCCATCCTCCTGCAGACCCCCGGCTCCGCTTCCGGCCTCCCGGGTTTTCTCCTCCGGCCCTCACACCCGTCCCGCCAGTCCCACCCGTCCCGAGGCTGGGGCTGAACCCACGGCCTCTCCTGATCCTCCCACTCCTCTCAGCGGGGCACGGGCTCCAACTTCGCCCCGCCCGGAGCCCTCTCCGCCACTGCCCGGCTCGGCCCCGCCTGGCGTGGCTCACTCCAAGGCCCATGGTCCCCCTCTCCTCCTCGCCCCCTTGCTCACTCCACCTGCAGCTGAGGCTCCGGAGGCCGAGGCTCCGCTCCAAGCGCGACCCCCACTTGCCTCCATCCCCTGCCCTGATTGGCCGCTGCTTGACAACCGACCCTCACAACAAAACCTCCGGCTCAGAGCCCCGCCCTCCCTACCTCCCGCACCAATCAGCCGCCGCGAGCGCTCCACCTCCAGCCAGGCTTGACCAATCGAAGCAGGCGCTTCTGCCGCTTTTCCTAAGTATCTGCCCTCTTTTCCTGAATTGCACTAATCACGAGGAAGGAGAATTCAAGAGCCTCCCCTCAGCTTCTAATTAACCAATGAGGGCTGTTATTTTCTTGATCCCGCCTCCGTATCAAAATTTCCCTTTCCTCCCCTTTCCTTCTCTCGCTCAAACTTAATTCGCGTTTGAAAACATTTCGAAGCGCCCTCCAATGCCGGTTAAGCCAATCGCTGTAGCAACCGTCCCGATTTAACCAATAAGCTTCAGCCTTATTGGAAAACTCCATTCCCGGGTAGCCAATGGGAAGGGGGCATCGGGAGTAGCGTGAAGCCGGGGACCTTCCATCTTGGAGGGGGGCGAGAAGGTGATGAAGGTTTATCTCTTCGCCATAGTTCCTGCCCCTTCCCTCTAAGTCGGGGTGGTGCTGCAGTGGTGTAAGAACTTTACCCCTCTTCTCCTCTTCGGACTGGAGAGCTAAAGGGAGAGGAAGCTTGATCCTGGGTCCGAGCCGGGAGTAGAGACCCGGATTACTGCCACACGGCCGGAGTCAGTGAATGGATGAACGGGCTGCCACCTTAAAGGCACTGTTACGGAATCTGGTCTGGGTCGCTTGGCGGAAGAGCCAAGCGGCCCTCGGAGATATTGGAAGGCAGGAGGTTTATTTTACACCGGTGGGCTCAGAGGAAATCCTTCTCCAGAGGTCTGAGCCCAGAGCATTAGCAGAGGGAACAATTTATACCCTGTTACTTTTGCATTCCTCATTAATCAGGGACAGGTGTTTTCTTATTAGTCCTGTCGGCCATCTTACAACAGATTTTCCCTATCATTTCCCCCTTTGATTGCCCTTTAAACAGATCTAGTCTGTATTAAAGAGCATTGTCTTTACTGTGGACTGGTTCTTTCCCTTAGTTCCCTTTCTCTCGGCAGAGAAGAAGTTCCTGCCAGGGAACCTATTTGGCTCTGTAGGGACACTAGGGAGTCAGCCATTTGTTGGTCCCACAGAAGAGCCTATGCCTCCTATGCCAGTCCCTAGCTGCGTGGCTATTTCTGCCCCTATGAGTAGGGGTAGCAACACTGCTCGTTTAGCCCAAACCTTAAGGCTGAAGGTTAATCTAAACACAGTCTCTTTTTCTTGAAGCCTGAGGCACATACATCAGTACACTTTTCCCAAATGGCGTAACAACCTTGCTGACAGGCAACCCAACAGATCGGAAGAGGTTACACCACTTAAGCTTTTAAACTCCTTAGATTCTTCCACTGAAGGTGCCCTGCTCTTACAAATGGGGCCCAGATTAGAGTCAATCAATACCAACAGAACATCTTATTCGTAAGAGGAAGGTGAGTGCAAACAGGAACCTCTTGCCGTTTCCCCAGCTTTCTGAGGTAATCTCTGCCAATCCGATAGCAAAGAGTAAGGACAGTCTATTGTATTGGAAGTGATTCCTCAAGCTTCTGCCATACATAGATCACCAGCTTCTGGGGTGTGGCTGGAGCGGGCTGAAGATCCTAAGGCTTGGGTCAGTCTTCCAAGTTTTGGGGCTCCTTAAGATTGGCCCTCTTGACTCTGGAGATGAACTCATCGAATGATATCAGTGACCTTGAGGGCAGCAGGGGTGGTCAGAATAACGGTACGAGGTCCAGTCCACTGTGGTGTGAGAGGGCCTTTCTTCCAGTCTTTGGCCCAGACGGAGTCCCCTGGTGAGAAAGGGTGTACAGGGGATCCTTAAGAGATTGGGCCCCTTTCTATGGTATATCATTGTAATTTATCCCGGGTGGCCCCTAATGCTTAAAGTTACTCATTCCCTTGTCTCCTATTTGGTGTAGGTTCCCTAGGAGACTCCCTAGACATGGAGGGGGCCTACCATATATTAGTTCAAAGGAGGGAGAAACCTTGAGTTCCTGGGGTGCAACGGACACGCAGATGGGCCAGGGGCAACAGGTTTGGCCATGGGAGGTCTGTTTCCTGACAGAACTTGGCTAAGGTTCCCTTGAGGGTGCGATTCATGCGCTCTACTTTCCCTGCGCTTTGAGGCTGGTAAACAGCGTGAAGCTTCCAAGTGATGTTGAGGGAATTGGTTAAAGTTTGTATAGTGTCCGCCACGAACGCAGGTCTATTACCACTGTGGACTGTGGCCAGCAGGCTGAATCGGGGGGACAATCTTGTTTAGAAGGACTTGAGCTACCTCCCGGCTCTTCTGTCCTGGTAGGGAAAGCTCCCACCTATCCAGAGGATGTACAGAGGGATCTAAGTCCTCAACCTGGGTGGACACCTGTAAAGTCTATTTCTAGATCTTCAAAGGGGGTAGCTCCTACCCTTTGGACACCTGGCAGGGGTCACAGCATGGATCGGGCATTATTCCTGGCACAAGTCACACTGTTCACTTTTTACTCGACATAATGCTGGCAGCTGGCTGATGCATTATTGCTTTTTGAGAAGGGCCTCTAATGCAGTTTTTCCTAGTTGGGGGAGTTGATGGGATTTGCAAGTAGATGCCCTCTGACGTCTGCTGGGACCAAGATGCACCCATCTAGCAGTTTCTACCATCCTTCTTTGGTCTGGGTGGCCCCCTCAACTTTACCCCCACTTAATTTAGAGGAACCCCTGCCGTACTGTGTGGCCCCCAAGTTCATGTTGACGGGCTTGGCAGAAGGGCTGCCGCATTGCCCGTTTGCCTGTGGCCCCAGGGATGGTAGCAGTCTTCTTGCTAAAGGGGGCCATGGGGGAGGTGGACACAATGTTCAGCCCCTGTGTCAACCATAGAGGTCATAGTTTGGCCCCCTACTTTCATTTTGACTGTGGGCTCATGGGGACCAAGAAGTGAGCCCGGTCCCCCTCAATCTGAATTTATTCCTGCTAGCCCTATGGGGTCTTTTACCTATCGGTTGGGGTTCTGGGACTTTCCCCAGTTAGGACACTGGAAAAATAAATGTCCCTTCTCCTTGCAGTGGGCACATTGATCCCTTGCTAAGGAGGTCCTGGACTTCCCCCCTTTTGGTGGTGGGACCTTCTCCATCCTTTTGTAGTCCTTTTCCTTTAAAGCAGCAGTGAGGAGGCTGAGCCTTTTCCTCATCTGTTTCTTGGGCTTCCCTCTCGGCAGTGTCCTCCCTGTTCACGTAGACCTTGTTAGCAATTGGGCATCTGCATGATGTTCATTCCACCCAAACCCTCAAGTTTTTGGGAGCTTCCTTCTGCTATCTGGGGCGGCTTGGGCCATGACAGAGGTGTTTACCACCTGTTGGCTTTCTTGAGTCTCGGGATCAAATGCGGTGTAAATGTGGCAAGCCTGGCATAGCCTCTCCTAATAATCCCCAGGGGGCTCCCCTTGCTGCTGGGTGATGGAGGCTATCTTGGTCCTATTCACGGGCTTCTTAGCCCCTGCTCGGATGCCCTGGAGGAGACCCTCTTGGTACCGGCGGATGTGGGCCTGTCCTTTTGCAGCGAGGGCCCACGTAGGACGTCTTCAGGTGCAGCGGTTCTAGCCCAGGATCGACAGCCCCGGCTGGTGCGCGTTCCTCAAGGTATTGCCGAGCTCCTCTCCTAATCCTCCGTCTATCTTCAGTGTTAAAGTGCGGAGCAGCTGTTGGCAGTCTTCCCACAGTGGTCGGTGGGTCTGGAAGAAGGACTCCATTAGGTCTGTCATTGCCTGCGGTTTTTCAGAATGTGATGGTGTGCTAGGTTTCCAGTTGAGGAGATCAGCAGTGGAGAAAAGCTGGTAACACATCATTGAGCAGCCAGGCTGGAGAGTTCCATGTTCATCACATCCCTCAGGTTTCCCTCGTTCTGGCGCCCGAGGCAGCACACCAGTCTCTCATACCGGCATCCGGAGAGCACCTGCACCTGGCCGAGGGCACAATCGGGCCTCTGGTCTGGGGGAGAGGGGATCTGTCGAGTCTGAAGGTGGTGGGGAGGCCGAAGGTGACAGAGTATCGGGAGCCGGGAGGTCAGGTGCTCATGGTCTCGGGGGAGCATATGGTGGGGGCAAAATTGGTTCTTCCTCAGGATCACCAGTGGGAATTTGCGGAGGTCAGGACCCCAGTACCTTAGCCTGTCCCTGTTCATTGCAGGTAAGTTGCACCCAAGGGGGGAGGGTTTGGGCAATCTCTAACTAGGAATTGATATATGGGAACTGATCAGGGTAACCTGGGTCTCCAGATGCAGTGGACCATTGGGACATCTAAGGTTCCCTCTGATGGCTATCCTACCCAGAAAGTGGGCCATTCAAACTCACAGAGTCATTAATTTGCTGGGGGGTCGTCTTAATTACATAATCTTCCAAAAACCCCTTCTCAGAGTTCTCAATCATCGTTTCAAGAACTGTGGGTATGCTCTGTCCCAACCCCATGATGTCCCCGTGAGGCAGTGTCGCAAAGACAAAAGGGTAGGGGTGCCTCATCTAATGAGGAAACCAGTCAGATGCCCGTCTGGCCATGTCCCAAAGGAACTTAGGTGATGCCTAGCCATAGAGGTCTCCGTTTTGTGACTTACAATCGGAAACTATTCCAATGCCTCCATAGACTGTATGCCATTCACCACGGAATCACAGACCAGCCCACTCAGACTCTGTAGGTTTCTGGGGACCTTAAGGGTGCCCCCCATGGAACCACAGAATCGAACTCGGCAGGCAGGTCAGACTGAACCACACATTCACATTCACATACACACCACAGAATTTCTATGGATGAGACCACTGAAGTCTCTGGGGAGTGAAACAGCTCCCCCTTCCACCACTAAGGGCGGGCAGGACAGATTTAGGGCTCAGGCCTTACCAGTTTCCAAGGTTGTTTCCAGGTCCTCACTTGCCAAGTCTCCTCGAATCCTGCGGGAACAGCCGACCAGGGCCGGCCCGAGGAGGCTGCCGAAATTCAGGCCTGGCGTGCCTTCTCCTTTGCGATTCCTCATTCCGTCACCGCCTCGCCGTTTTCCCAAACCAGTGGCGACAACAGGCCAGCGCGGTTGGGTTTCCCAGTCAGGGAACCAAATGTTATGGAATCTGGTCTGGATCACCCGGCGGAAGAGCCAAGCAGCACTCAGAGTTCTTGGCAGGAGGTTTATTTTACACCAGTGAGCTCAGAGGAGATCACGCTCCAGAGGTCTGAGCCCAGAGCATCGGCAGAGGGAACAATTTATAGCCAATTCCTTCCGCGTCCTCATTAATCAGGGACAGGTGTTTTCTTATTAGTCCTGTGGGCCTTCTTACAGCAGATTTTCCCTATCAGCACCACTAGATATCCAAGAGAGGCCGGCTTCATTTGACTCATGGGCAGAAAGAGCTAAGGGAAGGGCCATAACCAGCTGGAGCTGGGGCCCCACGCGTGGCCGGGCTGCCTGGGAGCCGCTGAGAAGGGACCCGACCCCACTGGTGATGCCCAAGGCCTGGTGCCTAAAGACCCCCAAACCTCCCCGTTTAGCCGCCAGCCGTTCACTGCAGCTAAGGGCAGCTTGATCTCTTGTAATGCACCTGACAACCCTAAGAGGGGGGAATTCCTGTTCCCACTTACGGATAAGGAAACTTGAGGTCCGGGCACTTGTAATAGTCCACACGATCAAAAAGAATGGGGTCCGGATTTGAACCCTTGTTGCTAAAGCAGAGTCTGTGGTTTTCTCCACTCTGCTGCCCTCACCCCGCCCTGCCAGAGAGAGGCAGAAAAGCTCCACCCTCACCGTGGACTTTTGGGAAATGGGTTGAGCGAGCGGTCAAAAGAGGGCTAGATGAGCAGACTAAAATCCGATCAAAGCTGTGCACTGTCTTTCCCCTCAGCTTTTTATAATGAGAAACTCCCTACAGAAAACTTGCCAAGAATTCTACCATGATGTATCATAGTTTAATACTGCAATCCACCTGGTGGATAATCCAACACTTGCTACGTTTTTCCGTACTTGCTTTGTTCTTGTATGTATGTTTTCTGAGTGATTTGAAAGTTGTAAACATCAAGACATTTTACCCCTAAATGGCACCAAAATGCTGAGCATATACTTCTTAAGAATCAGGCCCTCGTCCTCATAAGTATTAAATCACCACATTAAAGAAGTAACTCTCTAACATCCAGTCCAGATTTCCCCAATCATCCCTAAAATCTTTATAAAACTTTTTTTTTCTAGCCAGGAAACAAACAAGATTCACCACACCTGGCTCTTTAAAACTCATTCTGTTTCAGTCCTTCATTTTTTTTTTTAACGACACTGATCTTTTGAAGAGATTTATTAGACCTTTTACCTTGTAGACTGTCCCACGTGATGATGCTGTCTCACTGTTTCCTTCTAGGCTTATTTTTGTTTCTTTCCCTCTGAATTTCTTGTAAGTTGGAAGTTAAAAGTTGATTCGATTCAGGATCAGCATTTTAAAATACTTCGTACTGAAGTATAATACACGTGCTGCAAAGGGCATAGACTGTAAGTGTAAACGTGAGTTTTCACAAACTGAACGTGCTCAGGTCACAAACATTACCAGCGTCCCAGAAGCCCCCATGGTGCTCCCTCACCTTCACTAACCCTTACACCCCAAGAGCAACGATTATTCTGATTTCTAATACCATCAATCAATTTGCCTGTTTTTCCCCCCCTATATAAATGGAATCGCAGCATGTACTTTTTTGTACCTGGAATCTTCTGATATTCTATATGAGGAATCTCCATGTGGCTCTAGTTCATGCATTTTCACTGAGCCTCAGTAGGGTTTCTCAACCTCACTGTTACTGATATTTTAGGCTAGATCCTTCTAAGTGCCATTTCCAGTCCTCTCTGCTTTACAAGTGTAATGGGAGACGACAAAGCCATCCCATTTCACAGATGGCTAAATAGCGGCTGCTAAGAAGAGGAGCTGGGTGCTGTTCCTGGTAGTCTAAGGTAGAGCCCCCAGGTTCTGGAGCCTGCACCTTGACCTTGCCATTCCCACGTTGCCAGCTGGGCCACCCTAGCCACATTGAGATCTAACTGGTTGTTTGAAGGTGGTTGTGGGACCATGTGCAGAGGTGCCACAAAGATGACATCCCAATGGCAGGAGGGACAGGAAGCACATGAGGAAGGTGGCCAAGGTCGGGGAGCGGCGGTCCCAGGCTATCGATAAAGACTAAACATGAGGTACAAGCAGCAAATTCAAAGTGTTTATTTACGGGAAGGTCATGAGAAGCAGGAACAGACGGGGCCACAGGGAGGTGGTGTGGCCATGAGGTCACCCAAGCAGACGGTCATCTGCTGGGTGTGTGGGGCATAGAGCCCTGGCTGTGGGGGAGGTTTCCTGCTCTGGCAACTTTGGTCAGGGCCCCGGGGCGAGTATCAAAGGCTTTCACGAACTCCACCAGGCGTGGGTCCTTGTAGAGCTTTTCCTCCAGAGCCAAGTACTTGAGCGGGGCCAGCTCCTTGTGCCTGAAACCAGAGGCGGGGCAGGAGGTGGTGAAGGTTCACACGCTCTGCTGTAGCCTCCGAGGGTCCTGTCCGGCTCCCCCCCCCCCTCTCCCGCCGCGCCTCACCGGTTGAGCCGCTGCTCCAGGATGCGGATTCGGAACATGGCCTGATGGCAGTAACTCAGATACAAGTCCTCTTCCTCGGCCGTCAAGGTCACCTGGTTCTCCTGGTACCACTGCTGCTTCTTCTGCAGCTCCTGGGTCTCCTGCGGGCATGGGGCAGAGAGAGCAGAGGGGTCGATGAGGGCTGGCCTGCTGCCGCCATCCACAGAAGCCAGAGCGGCGGGGGCAGGGGCCACAGACTGTCTTGCGTGGGAGCCGGTGAGGTCCTGTTTAAAGGGGTGTCGTGTCCCTAAGGAGCGGGGCTCAAGACTGAGAGCCTTGTAAACAAGTTTCCAACACTTTCAGGGCTTCCAATTCCTTGTCTGCAGAGGGAAGGGCATCGTATACCCCTTGCACACACAGCACAGAGCCTTTTGTGCAGATTAAAGGAGATAACGCGTGCAGACTACAGGGCATGTGGCTGAATAGGAACTGCAGCCAAGACTAGGAGTTGTTAGAATGTTCCACCCCTCCTTCTGCCCAACAAACAACGAGGAGGGACAACTCGGACTTCTGGCAAACTCCGAGCCCTGCTAGGCTCGCTCCCCTCACTGGTGGAGATGGCCAGCAAACAGCCCTGGCTCCGTTTTCCGGAAGAGGATGCCGAGGTTCCCGCCCCGGCCCAGGCCCCGGCCGCACCTTCTCGAAGCGGGCCTGGATGAGGTTGGCCTTGTCGATGAGCCGCTGCTGAAAGTCACTGAGGCAGTCGTCTTTGATGCGGGTGGCCTGCCAGCGTGTCAGCTTCTCGTTGGGCGGGAGCTGTGCCAGGAAGGGGGCCAGATAGTCCAGCTGGGCCTCCGTCTGCTGCAGGTGTTCCTCGTGCATCACACGCTCCTGTGGGCAGTGGGGGGGGGGGGGGGGGGGGCGGTCAGCCGGACCAGCAGGAGCTGCAGAGACCTCCCGACCCGCTCTGCACCAACACGTGATGACACCAAACTAGGCCTTAAATCCAGACCCCAGGGCCTGGCGCCTCTGGGAGGCCATGGAGGGGCCTATGTACTGGCCCTCACAGCAGGGTCACAGTCGGTGACAGCCAGCGCTGCACCCCTGAATTCACGTCTCTCGGCCCGAATCTCGGCAAATAAGCAGCGCTCAGCAGATGCTTGTTCAATAAATGGTAATAAATGGTAACCTTAGTAACGGTAAATCCAAAACTGTCAATAACTCCCTTCTTTTTTCTCTTTCACTCCCGGTCTTCAGGCCTGTATCAGCCGAAAGCCAGTTGCCTTAATGCCCTGTCTGACCTCGACAACCCCAAACTAGTTTTAGAAATCGCCACACTTGGTGGCTGAAGGGGATTTAGAAGCTGGCCTTGAAAACCCAGCGGGGCCTTGCAGCCCGGGGATATCACCGGAATGTCCTGTGTTGCAGGTGCCCAAGAACTCAGGCCCGTGGCCACAGTAGGCTCACTGGGGCCACCGGCCCACGTCCTGACCTTGAGGGGAGCCCTGGTGGACGTGGGTACACAACTTCCATTATTTTCCCATTCGGTAGAGGCCTTGGCTTGGCCAAAGCCCCTGACGGTGTGGGGGAACCTTCCAGATCCTGAGTGCTCTCTGGTGTTCATCAGAGAACCGGTCAGCTCAGCAGCAAGGGTGACCACAATGGTATCAAGAGCTTCATCCCCTAGAAGGGGCTCCCTGGCAGAATCCCTATTATCCTCACCGACCTGGAGGCCTGGGGCGGAGAGCGAGGGGTCCAGGAAAAGCCAGGGCCTGGGCCAGGGCAGGAGGCTCACCATGGCCTCCCGATACTCTTTGCTCTTCTTGTTGCGCTTGGTGTCATAGATGGAGATGGTCAGCCTGTGCCCCTCCTCCTCCTCCTCTCGGAGCTTCAGGATCTCCAGCACCTGAATTGAGAAGCGGGGGACGGCATGGTTAAGACCCCCTCCCCCTGCCTCCGCCCACCCACCCATCCTCGCCACCGGACCACCTCCAGCTCCGACTCCCAGGCCTGATGTCTGGACAACTTCTCCTCGTTCTTTAGCTTCATCATGGTCTCATACTGGTAGAGAAGCTTCTTGGTATGCTCCATGGGCTCCACCTGGGACGACCACCACCACAGTGGCAAGGAGAAGCAGCAAGGACTAGGGTCACGGGCAGGCTCTGAAGCCAGACTGCTTGGGTTCAAATCTTCCCTTGCCATTTTCTAGCTGTGTGACAACAAGCAACTTGCTTGACCTCTCTGGGCCTCAGTTTCTTCATCTGTAAAATCACAGATTATAAAAGATGAACTGGAAGCTCAGAGGGACTGAGGGCTGTGCCAGGAGAGTGAGGAAAGCCAGCTCCTCAGAGGCGGTAGGACCCTCTCCTCCAGTGTTGGTCCTGCAATCTGGGCTCTGCTTTGTCTAGGACTTGGGGGAAGGGACCCTGCTGGGTGGCCTTTCTTGATGGGAAGGGGGTAGATTTTCAGAGGAGCTGCAAAGATGAGGGTCCCCAGATGGGAGCTCTGGATTTTCCCAAAGGGCAGGGATGAACTTCCGGGCCGGGAACCTTGCGTTTCCATCCCAGTTTCCCCAAGTGGCTGGGACGGCCCAGAGGGCCCCGGGGACTTCGCCCGGCCCGCCCGGCCCGCCGCGGCGCCCAGGCCCACCTCAAAGCTGACACACATGTCGGGCGTCACGACGACCTTGTTGCCCTTGCTGTCCACCTCGGTGCGCCGCAGGAACTCGCGCTTGGAGGCCGTGATGTGGTCGTCGCGGCAGTGGTAGCGAAGCTGGACGCGCTCCTCCGAGAGCAGAAACACGCGCTCGGCCACGTCCTCCTCCGCAGGCTTCTCGGGGTTGCGGGCGAACCGCTCCGTGATTTTCTGGGAGGCCAGATCATCACAGAACGGGAGGTGGGAAAGGGGCTCTCTGTGCGCACCCCTGGGGGTGGAAGTACAGGACAATCAGGGACACTGGGCTTGGGGGCAGGGGGCTGTGGGGATTTTACGTGGAGCAGCCCTTCCTAGCCAGACAATGGCTCTCTGGCCCCGTGGGTGCTCAGAGCCAGGCCACCTCAGCCCTGTATGGGGCTGCATTCCTTCTCTCTCTCCACAAGATTCTATTTGTTCACCTCCAGAGATGGGGAGCTCATCACCTCTCCAAGCACCCTGCTTTATCATTAAATATCCCTAACCACTAGGAAGATCCTCTTTGGTATACAGTCGTTAAACACAGTTACCAAAAAATTTGTAATGATGTCAAGAAAAAAGTGCACAAGTTAATGTTAAGTAAGTGATGCAGGGATTCTACCTTTGCACGTGTGCGTGCACCCCCCCTCCCAAGTTAGACTCTCAAAACCAAACCTATTCACACATGGTAATATCTGAGAGGTACCATCCTGAGATATTTTTACTTTTCTCATCATATTTTTCCCTATTTTCTAAATGTTTGGTCATGAGTGTGCACCGTTTATACTAGTAAGGAAATAACACATCCGTGGCCCAGGGGTGGAGGGCACAGCCTGGCATCTGACAGCCTCACGGTCGTAAAACAGGAGAGAGCACTTGGGAAAGAAGTGGCTCCAGAGTCAGAGCCGGTCCCACCCCCGGGTAACCGTGGCCTCCTGGAGAGCGCGGGCGCCCTGTCCCCAGGCCCGGCCAGCGCTCACCACCACGGGCCGGGAGTTTGACTCGGCGCCGTTCAGAGCCACCTTCTTGACCCTGTCCCCGAAACTGACATGGCGGTAGGTGAGGAAGTCAGACCGTCCTTGGTAGTGCTCTGCCATTGTCTGGGGCATCTCCTCCCGCTTTACCAGGCCGTCCACACGGGCTGTGTCGTAAAACTCCATGACACGGTCCGTCTCGGGTTGCATAGACTTGTACGAGTGCACTGCGGCAGAAGAGGGGGTGTCCAGGAAGTCAGCGGGGTGAGACCGGGGGCTCTGGCCACTGGCTTGAGAGCCCAGCCCCAGACCCCAGGAAGAAGGCATGCCCATGAATGCTCACGAGTGAGCATAAGCTCCGGAACTGATCCCCCACTGCTGGGTATTTAGGTTGCTTCTATCCTTTTCATTACTATAAACAACACTGCGATGAACCGCTGCATCACGCAATTTTCATTCTTGCACATTATTTGCTCAGGACAAATGGCCAGCAGTAGCACTCCTGGTCCAAAAGCATACATAGCTGAGGGGCACCTGGGTGGCTCAGTCGGTTAAGTGTCTGACTTCAGCTCAGGTCATGATCTCACGGTTCGTGGGTTCGAGCCCCAAGTCGGGCTCTGTGCTGACAGCTCAGAGCCTGGAGCCTGCTTCGGATTCTGTGTCTCCCTCTCTCTCTGCCCCTCCCCTGCTCACACTGTCTCTCTCTCTCTCTCTGTCTCTCTAATAAATTTAAAAAACATTTTAAAAAAATTTTAAAAAGCATACTTGAAAGGTACAATTGATTATTTTTCCCACTGCTTTCCAGAGACGTTGCACCAATTTTCTGTCTTACCAACAGTGACCAGGTGCAAGCATCTGCGGCTTCACTAACACCCAGTAGGAACGTTTTCTTCATCTTTGCCAACACGAGGCCTGTAAGATGGTCCCTTATGGGTTTAGTTTCTTCCTTCCTTCCTTCCTTCTCCTTTCCTTCCTTCCTTTTCATTTCAACCACCAAGTGAGACTGATCATTTTTTAAGATGTATATTGACACTATGCTTTTTTTTTTGAGAGACAGTGAGAGACAGCACGAGCAGGGGAGGGTCAGAGAGAGAGGGAGGTACAGAAACTGAAGCAGGCTCCAGGCTCTGAGCTAGCTGTCAGCACAGAGCCCAACGCAGGGCTCGAATCCACGAACCGTGAGATCATGACCTGAGCCGAAGTCGGACGCTCAACCGACTGAGCCACCCAGGCGCCCCAGACACTATGCTTTTCTTTTGTGAGTCTTTGGTTAGGGCTGTTGATTCTCTCCCAAAACATGTCCTTCCCTCACTTCCAAGACTCTGGGGCTCATGGCCACACCTCTGCCCTCCGCCGCATGGCCCTTGTGGGGACGTTCCTTGGTTTTATTGCTCACATTCTGACCCCTTGGAAATGTCACATCCTCCCCTCCCCGCACTGCATACCCAGGCCTAACCACAGAATGGGCATATGGCCCTGGTTTTGACTTTCCTGGAGGGACATTTGTCACATTTCCTTGGATTTTCTGCACTTCCCCTGATCGCCCGCACATCTGATTTGCTTAGGGAGGCAGGGGTGGGCACGAGCCCCGTGGATGCCTGGGTACTGGCCCCTCCCAGCACAGGCCAGCCGCATGGAGGCTGCCCCAGGGAACGAGAAGCGTCCCCACCCCACGCTCCTAGCTGGACACTCACCACGCAGAGCCTGGGGGTGGCCCGGCTTGAAGTAGTCGATATTCAGGCCTGTGCTCTTGTTGACGTGTCTCAGCTCCAGCATGTCCCCCCGATTCTGAAACCACTCCTTTATCTCCAAGGTCTCGGTACCTGCAGGGCCCGGCGGGCGCTTGGTGCGGCCGGGCCAGCTCCCCGGCCTCCGACCACCCTGCCCAGCAGAGGCCAGCAGGGTCCACGCTCACACCATGAGAGTGGCAGCATCGTGCCCAAGGGCACACACCACGTTGGGGACCCCAGCTCTCCCGCTCCCACAGCCAGGGCTGTCCCCCTTACACTCCAAGTCCTTGTAGGTGGTGAGGCGGCACACGAGGCCGTTGCTGTTGAGGTACGGGGCCCACTTCTCCAGCTTCGCCCTCTTGTACTGAATCACCTTCTTCCCACTGGGGCAGCGGGTCTCAAAAGCTGCAGAAACAGAGCGGGCTGGGGTCACTCCTCCCCAGATTGAGCAGGGAGGGGCGGTTGGGGAGGGCCAGCCCCACCTGGCCACTCATCCAGCCGCTGTCCACTGTGCTGCTAAGCTCCTGCAGGCCCCCAGCCTGCTCCAGGGTGACGGAGGAAAGTGGTCACCGGGGTGGCTCTGCCCTGGGGGAGTGCTCAGGTTTGAGCCTGCCCCTGGGTCCTGTGAACTGCCACACCACCCACTCACTGCCAGGCCTTGGCCTGTACAGGTCTCTCTGCCGGAAACACCATCCCCTCCTGCCCTTACTGGGCTGACTTCTGACCCCTCAAAACTTAGCTTAGACTCCTCCTCCTGGAAGCTCTTCCGGCCCACCTACTCCCAGCCCCAAACCGGGAGGCTGGGCTGGGCGCTCCTCCCCTGGTTCCCATGAAGCCCTCTCTAGCCCTTCCCGCCCGGTTAGAATAGCCCACGCCCTCGCCATGGGTCTGGGCACTCCCAGACAGGCACCTCGGCACCCAGTAGATGTCGGCATGGGACACTAGTGTCCCTGCCCTCCTGCTCTTCCTGCTCCTGACGCCTCTACTCCCCTGTGCCACCCAGGTACTGTGCTTGGCCTCCTCCTGGCAGGGGGGGTGAGGGAGGGAAATGACTGTGTCCTGGTCCCCTGTCCTTTATCACCCACACTGTCACCCAGCACAGGTTAACTGAGTCCCTTCCGCATGCCAGACTGGTATCGGGCACTCGGCCACAGAGCTGATTGGGTGTGGTGGAAGGAAGGACGAGGGTGCGACAGAAGGCAGGAGGGGTGGACATGAGGGGCTGGGGGTCCCCAAACTGGTCCTGGGGAGGTGAGTGACCACACATGTGCACGTACCTTCTGGGGAGATCTCGATCTGCTCCACCCACGAGGGCGGCATGTCGAAACTCTTATCCTCATCCTCCTTGCCCTGTTGGGGGGTGGGAGGGGCAGGCTCTAGTCAGGGCTGGGCCTCTGTCTTGCCCTTCAGGGCCAAGCCACAGCGGCCATCAGCTCCCCCAGGGGAGCCAGAGGTCATGGACAGTTCTGACCAGGCATGACCCAAAGTAGAGAGGAGGAGGAGGAGGCAGCCCAGGAGCACTCCCTTGCCCTACCTGGCTAGGACAGCAGTCCCCGGCCCTGCGCACCACCCCCCATCAGTCAGCATGGGCAGCGGGCACAGCTATGCACCCCTCCTTAGGAGAGGGGCTTCTGCAGTCAGGTGGACCCACACCCCCCTCCTCCATCCACACTAGCCGTGGTCCTGGGTGCAGGAGCCCCTTAACCGCACTGAGCCTGTCTCCTAACATCACGGGACCCTGTGGGAGGACTAACTGATAGAATACACAGGGGCACCTGGGTGGCTCAGTTGGTGAAGTGTCCAATTCTTGATTTCGGCTCAGGTCATCATCTCATGGCTCTTGGGATCGAGCCCTGAGTTGGGCTGTGTGCTCGGAGCCTGCTTGGGATTTTCTCTCTCTCCTTCCTTATCTGCCCCTCCCCTGCTCACACTCTCTTTCTCTCAAAATGGATAAACATTAAAATATAGCGGGGGGAGGGTGCCTGGGTGGCTCAGTCGGTTGTGTCCAACTTCAACTCAGGTCATGATCTCACAGTTTGTGAATTTGAGCCCCACGTCGGGCTCTGTGCTGACAGCTCAGAGCCTGGAGCCTGCTTCAGATTCTGTCTCCTCTCTCTGCCCTTCCCCTGCTCCTGCTCTGTCTCTCAAAAATAAATAAACAAATTAAAAAAAAAATCTACATAAACCACTTGAGGCACTGCCTACCTACTGTTTTTTTCCCCCTTCTTCAAGCCTTAGTTTACCCATCTGTAAAATAGGGCCTGGTCTACACAAATGGCCCTCAAGCTAAAGAACCACAGAAATGTGGATAAGATTTTCTCAACGTAAAACTGTTCTCCCAGGAACATTGCTCACACCTCAGTCTCTTGTTCCTCTAACCTGTGCTCTCCTGGAGCCAGCAGGGGGCGCCCGTGCCCCAGGAATTAGGGCTCCCTAGTCTCCAGAGATGAGAGGGCTGAGCCAAGCTCGTCATACCCATGGTCACCTTTTGTCCCTGAGCAGTCCCAGGAGGTGGAACAGTTACTGTTCAGAACCAGACTTGGGAGCCAGACTCAGATCCCAGGTTCAAGCCCCAGCTCTGTCACTTACTGGCCAGTCACCACTGGGTAACTTACTCCACCCCTCTGGTTAAGTCTTCCTGTCTGTGAAATGGGATGATAATAATCATGAATGATCATACTAACACCCACCTCTCCAGGTGGTTGTAAAGACGTGGACAAGTGACTTCAGGCACTTGGTTACGGCCATGTGAACCTGACTGTGGTGGGCTGAATTGTGCCCCCCTAACCATGCCCCCAAACCAGTACCTCAGAATGTGGCTATATTTATAGACAGGATCTGTAAAGAGGAAGTTAAGTTAAAACTAGGTCATTGACCCAATGCGACTGGGTCCTCGTGAGACGAGATTAAGACACACACACACAGGGGAAAGATAGCGTGAGAACACAGAGAGAAGACAGCCATGGGCAAGTCAAGAAGAGAGGCCTCAGGAGGAGCCGACGCACCCACACCTTGCTCTTGGGCTTCCAGCCTCCAGAACCGTGAGGACAGTAAGTTCTGTTGCTGAAGCCCCCAGGGTGGTACTGTGTCACGGCGCCTCCAGCTAGCGGATGCGCCTGGTACAGTAACTGACCCCACCCCCATGTCACATACAGACGGTGAAAGTGAAGATCTCCACCATTGGGAAGTTGGCCCAAGGTGTCACAGCCAAGAGCTAAGGCCTCTGGGCCCCTGACCCCCAGACACAGGTCCTCATGGAGACCTGCCTGGAAGGACCCTGGCTAGGAGAGAGGAGAAGGGATGCTGACGCCGTCGGGAAGGCCCCAGGCCAGTGGGCTGATAGGACAGATGAGAAAGACCTGGAAGCGTGTGAGGGGAATTGCGGTGGCTATGCAGGAAGGCCTGGAAGTGAGGCCAGGGCTTGTGGACACGGTCCTATCACCCTACTGTGAGGGACTGCTCTTAACAGAAGTCGGGTAACCACTGACCAAGGTGGGCTGTGGGGGGGGGCAGGAGCCCCGGATGCAAGTCCCAGCCTCCCCTACCCAATGGGGTGTCCCCGGCAACTCAGTGGACCTGCCTGGGCCCTAGTGTGCCCATCTGTAAAATGAGAGCAGGGTCCAGGCCCTTCTGCTCTGAGGGATCCTTAGTTGGTCTATCTGGTACATTCCCAGCCGATACACATACATGTGGTGGGGACATTGGTCAGGTCGGCCTGAAGCAAGACAGGGCACGAAGCCCCTGTCCCACTGCCCAGCCCTGCACTGGAGACTCACCAGCTTTTCCACATCGTCATCATCATTCAGTCCATCTTCCTCTTCCTCAGTCAAGGACAGGTGAGACTTCTCGGTCCCCAAGAGCAGGTACTCCCACCTCACAGGGTCTCCCAGGTCAAAGACCAAGTCCTGGGGGGTGGGGAGGGTCAGATGAGTGCACCCCACTGCCAGCCCGCCCCTTCTGTTCCATGCGGTGGTGGGGAACAGCTGTGTCCAGAGTCAGCTCCAGGCCGCCTTGCATGGTCCACGCCCATCCTCCTCATTGCAGCATGGAAACTGAGGCCAGCCCCACTGCCCAGTCTGCTGTTGGTCTCTGTGAGACTTGGCAACTCTCCGGCCTGGGACCGACCTGGATATGGGGCTTAACCTGCTTCGTCAGGGGGGCGTCCAAGGCGGCGTGTAGAGCAGGTGCAAGCCAGCAAGACTTCGCAGGAGAGGGAAATAGTGGGGCGGAGAAAGGGCCTCCTCACAGCTTCTACCCGTCCAGGGAGCAAGGAACCGGGCAGGCACACGTGCACCTGTGCAGAGGTGGCAGGCGGAAATCCCTCCTCCACGGCGGGGGCTTTCACCTTCTTTTCCTCCCCACCTACCCGAGCCTAGGCTCACCAATGTCCCAGCAGATGGGGGCACTCAACGTCCCTATCTACCTCCCCAGGATGGCACCCCCACCCCAACCCCCCAGAATCAGTGTTCCAGTGGAAACTCAAAGACAGCTGCCCTCAAGGCATTTCAACATGATGCTGTCTGGAAGGCGGCTCTAATTTGCGACCGCACTGAGTCCTGGGGGGGCCACTCTGCACTAGCTGGGAGGTGGGGGGAGAGAAGAGAGGCATGGTGGACGGCAGGGAGGGAGAGAACGGGTCGCTGATGTAGCAGTGACTACGGACAGTCAAGGGGGGCAGAGAGTAGGGGGAACCAAACCATACAGATGTTTATATTTCTTTAAATCACACCCTCCATTCCATCACCTTTGCAACGAGGGAGCAGTAGTCAGATGTTCGGATACTTTAGCTTGAAGTTCTGTTTGCACAGAGCATGCATCACGAATGGACAACTACCACGTCTCGTGAGCCCGGGGTGTGTTTGCGCCAACTGGTCTCTGTGTGGGTGCCTCACGTGGCTCCCCATTCCCAGGGCCATTTCAGGGTCCTAGGAAGGCACAAGGCAGCCGCTCCCGCTCTCCCCTGGCAGCACAAGTGACGGCCCATGTCACGACCTATTTCTTCATGCCCTCACTTGGTGACGCAGCGCTGCCTCGCTGGCCTCGCTCTCCGCCGGACCTCCCTCCCATCTCCATCTCATCACCTCATCCTGTGCTGTCCCAGTCACAAGGTCCCTTCCCCTGGCACTGGTGCAGAGCACGCTGGGAGGGGGAGGCCGGCCCGGCCTGGGAGGGGGCAAAGGAGGACTGTAAGCAGCCTGGCAGGGTCCAGTAGCCTGTAGGGGGCCCTGACCACCGCGGCAGTTAGGAGCCTGGGCTCTGGGGGAGGGCTGTGCTGGCTCTGCTCCATCTGTGCGGTGTGGCAGGAGCTCTTTCTGTAAAATGAGAGTAATGACAGCACATCTACCCCATGACGCTGAGCCTGGAATCAGGCTAAGAGAGGCCAGCGTGGTGACGGGCTGATCCTTGCTTCGCTCAAGGTGGAAGCTTCTCCACCTCAGAACATCTGACTGCCACGAAGAGTGACTGGCATGAGAGCACAGGTGCGTCAACTCCGCCCATCTGCCACCGGGGTGACAGCAGCCCCCTTGGACAGGGTCACCATGGAATAGGGGGCAAAGGGCCCAGGAGCTACCTTTGGAAAACTGGCCCGGTCAGAAACGGAGGAATTTGGAAACAACAAAAAGGCACAGGACGTGGAGCCTGGAGCCTGTGTCTCTTTTGATTCGAGGACAGCACAATGAATTTCTAGAAACTGAATGCACTCTGGTTCCCCGCACCCAGATTAAGAAATAGAACATTGCTGGGGCTCCTGGGTAGCTCCGTCGGTTGAGTGTCCGGCTTAGGCTCAGGTCATGATTTCACGGTTCGTGGGTTCGAGCCCCGTGTCGGGCTCTGTGCTGACAGCTAGCTCAGAGCCTGGAGCCTGTCTTTGGATTCTGTGTCTCCCTCTCTCTGACCCTCCCCTGCTCACGCTCGCGCTCTCTCTCTCTCTCTCTCTCTCTCTCTCTCTCAAAAACTAAATAAAACATTTTCAAATATTAAAAAAAGAAAAATAGAACATTGCCCACACTCCAGAAGGCCCTCCTGTGTCCAGTTATGACTTTCCCCCAAATGTGTGCATGTATTTTAACTTACATAAGTAGCACTTAAATACACATGTGCACGCGTGCACACACACACACACACATATGTAATTGTGTACACATATCTATACACACATTTATGGGAATTCGTTGGACTGTACACTTAGGATGAGTATATTTTTTTGCATGTATATTGCACTTCAACACATTGTTTTAAAAATCACTCATACAAACGAACAATCCACTTTTTACAAGGATACACAAATCAAGAGAGAATAATCATTAGAAAGGTTATTTATGGACGAAGGAGTAGGCTGAGGGGACTCAGCTGTGGGGAATATCTGAAGCTGGGTGGCGGCCAGCTCACCCCAGAGCTCACTCCCCCAGCCTCGCCCCCCTGCCCGACTGTGCCGGTCACATCACCCCTGCCCCCTGGCCCAGTACCTTGCAGCAGTTCCAACAGTCCTGCATGTTGATCCAGTAGTTCTTATGGTTCCAGAGGCTCTCGATGCCCAGGAAGTGGTCGTCCTGGGTGCTGTAACTACGTGCGGTGAATGGGTCGATAAAAAAACTCTCAGGCACCTCACGCTTCCCCGACAAGACCAGGACCCAGGAGTGCACCCGCAGGCCATGCAAGGGGTCGGTCTTTGCTTTCTCCGCATCCTGCGCAGGAAAGGTGGTGACCATGGGCCAATGGCTGGGAAGGGGGTTGTCACGGGCCCGAACATCTCCCCAGGGCTGGGGAACTGGCAGGAGAGCCGATTTCTGATCCTGACTACAGCCCTGGCTAGCTGCATGACCTTGAGGATAATACCCCACTTCTGAGCCTGTTTTCTTATGCATAAAATGGGAGGGTCTGAGTTTATCTGTAGTTTACAAACTGGGCCCTTTGGAGTCCCGAAGTGTCTAGGATTTACTGGCTTTCTGCTCTGTGATTCTGGGTGAGATTTCATCCAAAGGAAGGTAGAGGGGTACTGTGTGGCTTCTTTTTCCTCTTCCCTCTGGAAGAAGGGTGACTGTGTCATGTTCTTCATTGTATCCCAAGCCTGGACCACAGGAAATGTTCCGTAAATACTACATGGAAGGGGAGGAAGGGAAGGAGGGAGGAAAAGAGTGGGAGGAGGGGGAGATGAGTGTGTGGATGCATGGATGGAGAGCAAGGAAGATGGGTGGGAGGATCCAGAGCTGGAATGATGGGGAACCGGGGAGGATGGATGAGGAGTACATGCAGGTAGGTCTTCAGGGAAAGTCTGAAACAAGGAAGACACCAGAGCTGAGCACAGAAAGGCTGGCTCCGGGCCCCAGAGCTCTCTGAAACCTGCTGCAGAAGCTGGCTGACCACCAGTGGGAATTTCCCATTCGGCTGGACCGCCGTGGGGGGTGGCGAGGCGGGAGGCGGGGACTTGGACCTGGGGTGTGTGGGCCTGTGTTACTCAGTTCCCAGCTGCTAGCAGACTCTCCCGGGGGGCTGAGCACAGGGAGTGAGGACGCAGACCCACCAGCAGGTGCGCTTCCTCCTCCCTCAGCCGCCTCTCCTCCTCTGCTTTGATCTCCTTCTGCTTCTTTGTCTCCTGCTCCTGCTCGAACCTGCTGGTCAAGTCCCTGGGCGGTTTAACGGCATACTTCTTAGGTGGTACCTTTTCTTTCTCCTGGACCACCTGTCTCCCAACGAGAGAAGGATCAGTGGCCCTGCATCGCCAGCCCCTCTGACCAGGAGGTCACAGCTGCTCCTGGGGTCCCCGGGGTTCCTGGCCCTACATGCGGGAGCCTCAGCTCCCCTTCCCTGACTGCAGGCTCTTCTGTAGAATGGGATGGGAATAAGAACCTTCTCCCCGGGACTTGTTCTGAAAAGTAAAGACAGGAAAACGCCCCCGTGAGGTGCCCGGCACGGCAGAGCTCAGGAGATGAGATTTCTTTCCTCTTCGCTCCCCACCGCCCTTATTAGCTATGATCTGACGCAGAAAGCCAGAGATGGTCAGGAGTCAGATTTCCCAGATTCTGTCACTGGAGGGTGTCTCATGTTGATTTGAAGAGTTTTCTGGGCTAGGAAGGAGAAGAAAGCCTGCGTGCCTGCATGTACAAATGTGTGCTAGGGGGCAAGCAAAGTGTCGAGGAAAGAACACCAGAGAGGCTGCAGAGGGGGCCCGCCACAGTGATGAGGGAAAATGGGGAATCTCTGCAGCTTCGAGTTGGCCAGGAGGGGCCTCAGCCCCTGAGTCTCTGTTCACCAGCCCTGGTGGTTTGCCCATGTTAGTTCATCTCTACATACTAGTCTAAAATAAATGGGCAGGAGACATGAACAGACACTTCTCCAAAGAGGACATCCAGATGGCCAACAGGCACATGAAACGATGCTCAGCGTCACTCATCATCAGGGGAATACAAATCAAAACCACACTGAGATACCACCTCACACCAGTCAGAGTGGCTAAAATGAACAAATCAAGAGACTGTAGATCCTGGCGAGGGTGTGGAGAGACGGGCACCGTCCTGCACTGTTGGTGGGAATGTAAACTGGTGCAGCCGCTCCGGAAAACAGTGTGGAGGTTCCTCAAAAAACTATCAATAGAACTCCCCTATGACCCAGCAATAGCACTGCTAGGGATTTACCCAAGGGATACAGAAGTGCTGTTGCCTAGGAGCACATGTACCCCAATGTTCATAGCAGCACTGTCAACAATAGCCAAAACATGGAAAGAGCCTAAATGTCCATCACCTGATGAGTGGATCAAGAAGATGTGGTATATGTACACAATGGAATGCTACATGGCAATGAGAGGGAATGAAATCTGGCCCTTTGTAGGAAAGTGGATGGACCTCGAGGGTGTCATGCTAAGTGAAATAAGTCAGGTGGAGAGGGACAGGTACCATATGTTTGCACTCATAGGTCTAACAGGAGAACAGGAGAAACCTAATGGAGGACCAGGGGAGGGGAAGAGGGAAAGAGAGTTGGGGAGAGAGAGGGACGCCAAACCTGAAAGACTACTGAATACTGAAAACTAACAGTTTCAGTCACAGTATTCACCTGGTGGGGAACAGCCTCTTGGAAGGGAGTTAGGACAAGGGAAGGGTGACAGCGGGTTCGGGGAGCTGAGACGCGGGGGGCAGACACGCCAGCGGCGTGAACCAACTCGGGGCCAGCGGCTGCTTGTGCGGTGGGAAGGGCAGGTAGGGTGGGGACGCGCCGCGTCACGGGTGGCACCCCTTGCGAAATGCCCAGAGCAGCACGGACCCCGTACCTCCTGGTGCTTCACGGTGAGCGGGCACACGTCCCGCGTCAGGTCCATTTGACACATGTCCTGTGAGGCGTAGCCGTTGACGCAGTAGGCGTCGTAGCCAGCGCCGAGGAGCATGGAGCAGAGCAGCGTGCTGAAGTCGAAGCAGTTCCCCTTCTGGTACTTTAGCACCGTGGTGGAGGAGTACAGGTAGGGGGGCTGGCGGCAGAGGGCTGGTCAGCGTAGCCGGCCCTCAGCACCCTCACCGGCCAGCAGCGGGCGCCAGGCCCAATGCGCAGGCGCAGGCGTAGGCGCAGGCGCAGGCGGGTCCCGCCCCATCCCAGGCTCCTCCTCTTGGCCAGGCTTCGGAGCCTACCAAGAATAGGGTGGAAACCACGGATCCCTATGTGGAAAGTGCAATCCACATTTGCCTATCATTTTAAGTGGCCGTGGACTTCCTGATAGGAAAGACCGTCTGGACTATATAGAAGCTTCTGGTCTAATGCTCTCTGATTGGTCGTTTTATGGTTTTTTGCAAAGTTGTCCTCACCTCTTCTAATCAAAGGACCTTGCCTCTCTCCCCTCTCCACTGTGCATCTATCCCTCTCTTCCTGTCTCCCTCGATGCTCAGTGGGAAACACACGGAACTGGACAGAAGCCCAAAGATGGGTCTAGGGGTCACAGGCAGCAGGGCCCTCCCCTCTCCTTTTCCCACCTCCTAAAGTCGTGAGAGGAAGACTCTGAAGGTAGCAGGAGGCAAAGAGGTAGAAGCCAGGAGACCAGATTTGCTGTGTGACCTCAGGCAAGTGGCTGTCCCTCTCTGGGCCCACTTCCCCACCCCACCCCAGAGGGGTTTCTGAGGGGCTCAGACCAGATGCACTATGGCCTGTGGTGTGAGCCTCACTGAGCCTCCTTTACCATACCTCCCCGGCTTCCCATCCTAGGTCTCATGGGCCTAAGGAGCAGCCAACGGTGACACTTACTGGCTTGAGGGGGTCAGGCAGGGGCACCATGGAGAGAAAGTCCGAGACGAACTGGGCACAGGTGTCCCAGTTGTAGAGCTCAGGATACGGCATCAGGGTGGGCCGGATGGTGGTGCTAACGAACTTCTGCAAGGGGAGAGAGCACAGGCCCCCTGGGAGGGCTTTCTACCTGGGGGGGGGGGTGCCGGGAGGCCAGCACTCCTAGCAAGCCGGAGCCCTGGGTGGGGAGGGAGTGGGGAAGCCTCTCTAGGCCTCTGCCCCTCCTGCCCAGATGCCAAATAAGCTTGTGCCCTACTGAGTGCTGCCAAAACCAGGCACCACCTCCTGATCCCCCAACACCCCTGTAAGTCTGGCCCACTGGCAGCTGGGGAAACTGAGGCTCTGAGAGGTGAGCTGACTTGCTCAGGGTCACAGTCAGTAGCAGATCTGGTCTGCCTGCTCTGGACCACCAGCCATTGTGAGGGAGCTAGTGCTACCCATCTGTGGGGCTGCTGTCACCCCAGGGCCCATGGTCCAGTCCTCCAGGGTCTCCCTGTAGACTCAAAGGAGGCCTGACAGCACATGGTGCCACGTGGCCCCGCCCCCGTGCAGGCCTGTTAATTGCTCCAGGGGAGATGCACACCTGGGGTTACCAGGGACCCGTATGGGAATCACGGAGTTTCAAATGCCGGCAGCTAATACTAATGTTAAAAATTACCATGGGATCCAAGTAAAACAGTCTGTGAATCCCCATCAGCCTGTGGACTCCTGGTTTGCAACCTTTGCATTTATCCTATCCCATTCCACCTACAGATGGGGAAACTGAGGCCCAGAGGCACTCAGGGCATGCCTGGGTTACAGGACTGGAGGGAAGGAGGCCAGGGTTCGGCTCCCAGTCTCTCATCTTACTTCTCTGCCCTTCCCGGGACAGAGCTGGCATCTGGGGCTGGAGACTGCACCAGGTGTCTAGCTGCCCCTTGGCTGCCAGGGGGTCTCCAGGCCACCACGGGCCCCCAGGGCTGATTCACATCGACCCTGCTGAGGCCCGCTGGTATTTGAATTTACACTATCTCTGGATATAAACTCTGACCCGGGAGCTGCGGCCCGCCTCCCCCCACCCTCTGCTCTCCAGCCCTTGCCCTGCCCTCCACAACCCGGCCTTACAGGCACTTCGCACTCGTTCGGTGGGTGCAGGAAGAGGGGCACGCGATCTGGGCACAGGTGGACGTACTGGCGGGAGAAGTTGTCCGCCACCTGCAGCAAGTGCTCTTCCTTGAGCGTGTTGCTTTGGTAGGAGAGGGGCAGGTTGGAGATGTCAAGAGTGTCCTTGGTAAAGGTCCTGTGCCCATAAGAGGGGTGGCATTAGTCCATGTGCGGCTAGGCCTGGCACACAGGGAACAATCAACCCACCTTAGCTGCCGTTGGCTCTACCCTTTCCTCATTTAATCCTCACAGCGGCCTAAAAGCATTAACGTGTGTGCTTTTAAATAGAAATGGGAACGGAGGCACAGAGAGGTTGAATGACTCACCCGGGATCACACAGCAAGGGGGCAGAGAGGGGAATTGGACCAGGCAGATTCCCTCTATGTCCGGTCCTGCCTCCCAGCCCTGGGGCCACCGTTCTTCCTGGCTCCTCTGTCACCTGGCCCTGGTCTGACCCTCATCAGGGCTGCCCCGCCCGAGAACCTCCACCCTGGCACGCACAAGGGCTTCTCCGGGATGGCCATGTCAATGTCTGACAGCTTCTTCTCCAGGTCTCTGAGCATCTCCTGCGTCATGGGGGCTTCCTCCCTCCGCACCTCCATGGGCCTCGTCATCTTCTCGCCCCTCTCAGCCCGCACGGCTGCCTCCTCCCGCTCGGCCGCCTCCTCCTCCTCCACTGTCTCCTTCAGGACCTCCATCCTGGCACGTCTCTGACTGTCTGCAGGCAGAATCTCTGTGGGAGGGATAAATGCACTCAGATCGGCCCACTTCGGCCATCAAGACCACCTGTGTCTCTGGGAGGCGGTTGGGGGGGGGGTAAGCGAGCCCCTATTAAACTTCCCTTCCACTGGGGCAAGTCTTGCTTGGTGCTGCCATGTCTGTAGCACCTAATATGTGCAGATCTCCGTTTAAAACAAAGACACAGCAGGTCACAGGTTGAAAGCTCCTGTCAGCGCCAGAGCAGGTGGTCCAAACGTACTAACGCTGCTTGCTTGCCTCCCTCCCTTCCTCCCTCCGTTCGTTCGTTCTTTCTTTCTTCTTTCTTCTTTCTTTTTCTTTCTTTCTTTCTTTCTTTCTTTCTTTCTTTCTTTCTTTCTTTCTTTCTTTCTTCTTCCTCTTTCTTTCTTCTGAAAATATCTTCTCTTTATGGTAAGTGACACTAATACCATAGAGCTTACGATAGTATAATGAAGTTTCCTGTTTAGATATACTTATTAAGTCTGACAAGTGAATTGGAAAATTATTCATAACAGTAAGGTGATACGGAATATGATGAAAGGAGAAAGACGGAAGGAAACAAGGGTAATATCACCAAATTCAGAGCTGAGGCACAGAGATGGCAAGGGCAGGCGCCTGGCCAAGGGGCAGATGTGCAGGGTGTGACGGATCCTGTGCTCTCTGCGCCAAGCCCTTTGTCAGCCCGCAGGATGGAGGTCTTTGGGGGAGCCACATTGGGGTGACATTTATAGGGAAGCTCTTACCCGCAGCTAGAAGGCGAAGCCTCACTGAGGTGGACCACTAGTTACCTCCCCAAAGATCCAGCCCCGCCTTCCATATACAGCAGAACCCCAATTTCACTGGGGGCAGCAATGTGCTTGGTTTGAAATGTTCAGCTCCCAGCCTCCCGTGCAGCTGGGGGTGGCCCGGGGATGTGAACCCGGTTCTGGCCACTGAGCTGTGAGTTCTCGGATGGCAAAGGGCAGAGCCCAGATGGCACAGACCGTCTGCCCTTCTCTTCTTCCTGCATAAAGCAGGGGGTGGGACAGCCAATGCCTGATCACGAGATGACCACACATGAGGACCAAAGCTGCCTGCTAAGGACAGCGGTGTGGAGACACAGGGAAATCTGGAGTCCCAAACGGAACCTTGGAGGCCTTGAGTGCCACCTCCACACTTCCCATGATGCGAGAAAATTCAGCCTCTGCTTATATAAGTGGCCAAGTCGGGCTCCTGTTACACTAGCCCAGTGATCCACCAGCCTCCTGTCTCTGGCCCCAGCCCCAGGCTTTGGTCTTTGCAGTGCTCTCCCTCAAACATCTGGTTTCCTTACGACATACAGGGCAAAGATCCAGAGGGGAAGAAAACAGACCCGACGCACAGGGTGTGGTGGAGTGAGAACAGGAGAGAAAAAAGCAGGGTCTCCCCAGGTTTAGGTGGAGCCAGGATCCAGGGGGCAGAAGGGAGCAGGAGGTAAAGGCTGGGCCCCGCCTCCCCGCCCCGACCCTAACTGGAGCTTCTGCAACATGAATGTGGGGGGGGGGGCAGATGTCTTCTGTCCCATGCTGACATTCTGTAGGACTCAGGACTTGGTCATGCACCTGTTACTGGAGGTCAGCCCACTCGAGTCCCAGGGGGCCGACATCACGGTGGAGGCCTGTGTCCAGCAGGCTCATTCAGGACCCCGGCCCCTGCAGGCAACCTCCCACTGTGCCTGCCAGCCCAGCAGCACAGCCCGGTGCTCAGATCTGTCTGCCCCTCAGCACAGCAAGGATTCCTTCCCGGGAGGACAGTCATAACCATCACTAGGCACTTACCACACACGGCACACCTACTGTGTGCCAGGCACCGTGCTGAGGGCTTTCCAGAGATAATCCCACATATCCTACAACGACTCTGTGAGATCACCGAACATATGTATTGGTCTCTGCCTCAGCTCCTGGCACAGAGCTCCAGAAACCCTGTAATTTCCCAAGTGAGGAGCACACAGGGAGTGTCTTTTGTTCTAATGAGGGGGCTCTGGGTGGGCTCTGGATGGGGCTGGTCACCGCGAAGACCATGCAAGGCTTAGAAACTCAGAATGTTCAGCCCCACAACCTCCCACTTTTCTAAAGACAGGAGAGCGGCTTGGAAGTGAATAATTGATGGTGCACTACTAGGTATTTATCCAAGGGATGCAGGTGTGCTGTTCCGAGGGGGCACACGCACCCCAATGTTTATAGCAGCGCTATCGACAACAGCCCAAGTATGGAAAGAGCCCAAATTTCCATCAACAGGTGAATGGATCAAGAAGATGTGATACATATATACAATGGAGTATTACTCTACAATAAAAAAAAATGAAATCTTGCCATTTGCAACTACGTGGATGGAACTAGAGAGTATTATGCTAAGCGAAATTAATCAGTCAGAGAAAGACAAATATCCTATGACTTCACTCATATGAGGACTTTAAGATACAAAACAGGGGCGCCTATGTGGCTCAGTCAGTTGAGCATCTGACTTCGGTTCAGGTCATGATCTGGTGGTCCGTGAGTTCGAACCCCGTGTCAGACTGTCAGCACAGAGCCTGGAGCCTACTTCTGATTCTGTGTGTCCCCCTCTCTCTGCTCCTCCTCTGCTCATGATCTGTCTCTCTCTGTCTTTGAAAAATAAATAAATATTTTTTAAAAAAGATATAGATGAACATAAGGGAAGGGAAGCAAAAATAACATAAAAATCAGGGAGGGGGACAAAACATAAGAGACTTTTAAATATGGAGAACAGAGTTACTGGAGGGATTGTGGGAGGAAGGATGGGCTAAATGGGTAAAGGGGCAGTAAGGAATCTACTCCTGAAATCACTGTTGCATCATGTGCTAACTTGGATGTAAATTAAAAAAATAAATTAAAATTTAAAAAATTGATGGTGCCAAATGAGGAAGCTTTCATAAAATACCAGCCGGGGTGGGGGGGCTTGAAGAGCTGCCAGGTGGTGCACACGTCCACCTCTATGACACGGCCCACCCCCACAGGGACAGAAGCTCCTTCGGGACCTCGCCCTATTACCTCTTCATCTAGCTGCTCATCTGTATCCTTGTCGGATCCTTCAATAAACTGGTGAACGCAAGTAAATGTTTCCCTGAGTTCTGTGAGCAACTTGAGCAAATTAATCAGACCTGAGGAAGGGGCCGTGGGCGCCAACCTCCCGTTTGTGGCCAAGGAAGACAGAAGTCGTGAGTGACCTAGGGACCTTCTACTTGAGACTGGTGCCTGAGGTGGAAGGGCCATCTTGTGGGACTGAGCCCTTAACCCGTGGGGTCTGATTCTATCTCCAGGTAGATAGTGTCAGAATTGATTTATGTTGTAGGACACTAGCTGGTGTCACAGAGAATTGCTTGGCGTGTCACACATTTGGTGAGCAGAAGTGTCAGGGGTGAAGTGTCCCATGTGAGGAGTAAAGGAGGAATCACAGGAGATAGGACGCTGAATTGAGTTTTTCCATTACAGACGCTAAGAGGCAGACAGCGCTATGATACCCACTTTGCAGATGAGAAAATTGAGTCCTAGAGAGATTAAGTGCAGTGCCTAAGGTCACAGAACTAGTAAATAGCAGATTTGGGGTTTGAAGCCATGTATTTCTGGCTTTGAAAACCAGGCACTTCAGGGCCTACTGAGAGGGGGAAGTCCTAGAAGGGATGAGGTGGTGGCAGGGAGAGGGGAGAGGTAAGTAAAGATACAATGGGGAGAAGGTCAAGGTGTCTGTGGGCTGCAGAGGGTTACAGCTGTGACAGGCATTGAGATGGGCCCTGAGCCTCAGGTCACAGAACACCTTTATCAGAGGTGGAGCTGAGCTAGAACCCAAAGTACTTAAACCCAAACCAGCCTGCCCCTTCAGCTACGGCCCAGTGTGGGGAGGGCAGTCCCTGCCCAGAGGCCCTCCCCACCCCGCAGGCCCTTTTCTGCACTGCTCCCTGGCAGCAGCCTACACACACACACACACACACACACACACACACACACACACACATCCCTTCCCCAGAAAGATCAGGGCTGGAAGCCCCCCAAGCAGAAAAAGCCCCCTCCCACCACCACCCTACTTCTTACCCTGCCACCAGCTACCTCAGGTCCTCTGCTTCCTCCTCACCCCTCTGAGAACAGCCTGTACCATCTGTTAGCCCATCTCCATGGTAACCGCTTTCGGAAGCGGAGGGCAGGTTCTGGGAGAGGAGGCTTCTGGGAAATGTAGTCCGCCACTGTCCAGGTCTCGTCCGGAAGACCAGGTGCTGTAGGTCCCTCAGCAAAGCAACAGGCTGGAGCCAGTTCGTGCCAGTTTGCAAGAGCTGATTGTTAAAATTTCAGAAATGTTTGCAAGTCACTTGAGAAAAGAGCCATGATTACACATTAAATTAGAACAATTTATAAATAAGTAGGTTACAGTAGAGCAAAGGTAATTAATACTCAAAATTCATCCCTTTTTAATTATTTTACTACCTTTTTCTAGCATGTATGTTCTTGGAGTTATTTACAACTATTGTATCTCTATAATGGAAACATATAATGGTGAGCTACTCTGTATCTCTTCCCAGCTTCTCTTTAGTGATGTCACATCAACAGCTTGAAATTGGCCATGGAATTACCTACACCTCAGAAACTGGCAAATGTCATAGCCCAGGGCTCTCCCAGGGAGCCAGTTGTAAATCAGTGACCAGGACACATCTGCCTCTGTCCCCACGCATGATCAGTGGGCCTTCATCAAGACCGATGGAGGATCAACGTGGATCCCGTCACATGTCCTGATCATGGTGTACAGAACCAGGCTGCCCAGCTGAGTCCCAGGCTCTAGTCCAGCCTGGGGCTCTGATTTAGTGTCTAACTCACGGGATGGGTAAAACTTATCCAGAAGCTTCGTGGCCTATAAAAATTAATTTTAATTGCTTTCAAATTCAGAAGAGAAAATGAATAGACGAATAATAAGTAAAGAATTATGAGTCTATTATGGATTATATCCATTTTTGTGCCGATGAGGTAAAAAAATATATATATTCACTCTTTTGTTATTGGAAGAAGGAGCCCACGGAAGTTGTAAAGCACCCTGGGGGGGGGCGTGGGGGGATGTGCTGCATCTGGAGAAACACTGTCTGGACAAGTTTACACAGTCGCTGCTACCGGGGGAAAGAGCAATCCCCTCAATTCTCAGTCATACATCAGGATTTTAAATTCTGGCCGGAATATTGCGCAGTCAGGGAGAATAAAGTGTGAAGGCTGAAGTAAAGTGTCGTGGGACCGTGTGCCCGGTGGTCCCCACTGGGGAACTCGCCTGGGCGAGGCAGGCAGGGAGGAGGGAAGGCAAACAGGTGATATGCCAGGCTGATCTCATTTCTTTCGTATAGTTATTTATTCCTTTGTATTCTTATACCCACTCCAGTTCTCTGACTCTTTTTTTAAAATTTATTCATTTATTTTGAGGGGGGGAGGGAAAGAGAGAGGGGGAGAGACAGAATCTCAAGCAGGCTCTGCACTGGTGCAGTCTGGTGCAGGGCTCAAACTCAAGAACCGTGGGATTGTGCCCTGAGCGGAAATCAAGAGTCAGACACTTAACCAACTGAGCCAACCAGGCACCCCTCCCCCATTCTCTGACCTTTATAGGCAGCCATTCTGATACATTTTTTTTTTCAAAATGAGCATTCTTTTGCATGTTGTTGTTTTTAACTCATGTAAGTGATATTGTGTTACTACACCCCTTCTTTTTTTTTAATTTTTTTTTTTCTTGAGAGAGAGACAGAATATGAGCAGGGAAGGGCCATAGAGAGAGAGAGAGACAGAATCCGAAACAGGCTCCAGGCTCTGAGCTGTCAGCACAGAGTCCAATGTGGAGCTCAAATGCACGAATTGTGAGATCATGACCTGAGCTGAAGTCCGATGCTCAACCGACTGAGCCACCCAGGCGTCCCTTTCTCTGTTTCTTATATTGTCACTAAGAACTGTGTTTTTAGATCCATCCATGTTGCTGTGTGTCTGCGGTAGGGATCCATTCTATGCTCCCTGCGAGGGACCCCTCCTCCCCTTTGCCACCCACCCCTTTCCACTATAAATAATGCACCACACACGTCCTTGGCTGTGGCTCTTCTGGACCTGTAAGAGTGTTCCTCTTGGGTCACTAACCAGGAGCAGGGTTGCTGGATAAGGAGCAGCAGCACCCCACTTTTCTCCAGGGCATGAAGCCTACACCCTACACAACTTCCACAATGCCCCAGGAAGCCTGGTACTCGCCCCCCCCGCCCCTCCCCAGCACTGACACTATCCAGTTTCCTGTGTTTTCCAGTTTAATAGGGATACAAGAGGGCCCTTTGTCATCTCAATGTGCAACTCTGTGATCACTCGTGACTTTAAAATTTTTTAATGTTTATTTATTTTTGAGAGAGAGCATGAAGGGGAGGGGCAGAGAGAGAGGAAGTCACAGAATCTAAAGCAGGCTCCAGACCTGAGCTGTCAGCACAGAGCCTGACGTGGGGCTTGAACTCAGGAACCGTGAAATCTTGACCTGAACTGAAGTCAGACGCTCAACCAATTGAATCATACAGAAGACCCCCCTCTTTTTTTTTTTTAATTTTTTAAATGTTTGTGGTCAGCGATGACCATGCTAAATTCCGACATTGCCTTCTCTGAAATTGCCTTTTAAAACCTCAGCCCACTTTTCTGTTAGGGAATTATCCTTGCTTTGATTTGCAGGCCTTCTAGATGTTAATCTCTGGTTTCAGATGTTGCAAATGCCTTCCCCTATTCTGTCCCATGCCAGCTACCATCGCCTCTGGTATCTTTCATGGAACAAAAAAACCCCATAATTTTGATGTAATTAAACTTGCCAGATTTTGGCCTGATGTTTTGTGCTTTTCATTTTTTTGTTTGAGAAGTCCTTCCTTGTCCGGAGGTTGCAAAAATATTTTACTGCCTTAACTATAGTTTTACCAATGGGCCTGGAGCCCATTTCTGGATGAGGAGTTAGGTATGGATCCTGTTTTATTTTTCTTCATATAAGCAGCCAGTTTCCCAACACCATCATCAGACCATCTGTCCCTTATTGGTGATGCTACTCTTGTTGTGTCTTAAGTCCCCTGGTGTATGTAAGTCTGCTGCTGAGCCCCTCATTCTGTTCCACTGGCCTTCATGCCTATCCCTGCTCAGACCCCATGTTGGATTTCCCATGATGGCCTTGTAATATCTTTCTGCCAAGTCTTCTTTCCATGCCGTCTTTCACTAAGTTTGACTTAGCTATTTGAGGCCTACATGGCTTCAAATGAATTTTAGAGTATATTTTGGGAAAGTCAAAAAACCCCTTTGGAATCTATTGGAATTGTATTCAAAAGTGAAGAACTTTTGTCTTTTGATATTAAGTTATCCATCTGGGAGCACGTAGCCAGTAAGTCTTATTTCCTGTACATTTGTTATAATGTGACGAAAAATACAAGGAATGAAGACCCGGGGGCAGAACAGGAGGAGCCAGGCGTGGAGGTGCGCGGGGGTGGGGGGGTGGAGGGTGGCAGGCACGGAGGTGCTGGGGGCCCCTCCTGGCAGCACACAGATGGCCACCGCAGCCCTGGGCCTGATAAGGTGGCAGCCAAGGCAAAGCCCTGGCTTAATCATTTTCATGCTGGGCCGGGGGTGCAGGCACTGGGCTGTCAGCCAGCATCTCCTTGAAGCCTCCTCCAGTCCGTGGGGCAGTTACTGCTCTCCCTGCTTCTCGGGGAGGTAGGTGAGGAACTGGCCCAAGGGCAGGTGCAGAGGAAGAATTTGGTCCAGACAGGCTGACCTCAGAGTTCTGCTGTTCACCATGGTGCTGTCCAGTTCCTAGGCTGTGACGGCGTGGGGACAGTGGCACCCCATCTATCCGCACCGGGCCTTGGGGTGCCTTTTTGCCGTAGCTCCACCTGGCCTTAGCAAGTGCTCGGCTTGGCACTCAGAGCCACTTTTGCAGTGACCCCAAGAAATGAGGGACCCCAGTCCCCTTGCCCCTGCTTGGCCCTGGGGTAGACAGCCAGCTGGAAAAGGAACACATCCCCACCATTAACCATATCTTCCCGTCTTCCCTCTTCAGCTGCACCAGCAAACCCAGCACATTTGGGATTTCTGGTGTGACTCCTCCCACGTCCGACTGGGAAAGCCAGAGCCCAGGGTTTCCCTTGAGACTCAGTAAGTCACTAATTCTTGAACCCAGGAAATGCTCTGGGAGGAAACATCAGCAGCCCAGAGAAGTCTTGCTCTGCTTCAGCCCAGCTTGGAGAATAGCCTAGGGCAGGTTGCCTCTGTTTTCTCCTCCCCACACAGGGCTGGCCCCGTGGCAGAGCTGTAGGAGGAAGCTGGAAGGGGTCTTGAACCTTCACACCCTTCTTATCAGGTGCAAAATCTCATGTTTCACACAAGGATCCATCTGATCTTTCTGTGACCGTCAGGGGTCTCTAATTCCTGCTGTGTCTGTAACTCCACACTTGACTTTTGTCACTTCACTTAAAGCTCTCAGGTGGAGGCAAGAACTCAATGATTTCCATTCTGTGGGTGGGGCACCTGAGGCTCAGAGAGGGGAGGTGATACGCCCTGCATCACACAACCCCTAAGTGGCAGAGGCAGGATTGGAACCCAGGCCCATCAGACAATGAAGGAGCTTGTGATACAAAGGGGTGTGCTCAGAAACTCTGCGCCCTTCAGCGTGAGAAATCGGCGTCTGTGAAAGTAAGTCCCAGCCCCACCAAGTTTGTCCACAAAAACTGATATACTGCGGGCCAGCTGATGCAATGTCCACACCCTAGAATTTCCCTTCCAGGAACACAGTGGCTTGCATAAAGCAAGAGCCCCTGTCTTCCTGTCTTTCATCTGCTTGTTGGGTGGGAGGAGGGAGGGGGGAGGAGATCCGCTCAGCCGAGGCTCCAGGGGGAGCAGGAGATGGGCTGGTGGCCCAGGCGCTGTGGGGGACAGTCTGGTAATAATGGCTTCTCACCTACAGCAGGTGCTTGACCTTGGCCAAGCACACGGGGGAGGGTGGGGGTGAGCAGGGAAGGTGAGATGTCCCCAGTGTTTAGGAACTCAAGGCTAGAGTTGGACATGATTGTGGGCAGTGGGGCAGGTGAGGGGGCTGCTTTTTGTTCCCTCAACTCTTTTTTTTCCTTTCTTTGTGTTCGTTTATCTGTTAATTCCCTCTCTCTAGCTCTCTCTCTCTCTTATCTCTGCCTCTTTTGTTTCCTACTGAGGAAACCAGCATGACAGTTGCAAAAGGGAGGCCCGGCCACTGGAGGTAACACACACCCAGCCCAGGCCTGGCCTGAGACCCTTCCCTGGCTCGGAACCCTGTCAGGCTGATGCTGAACTCACACCAACAGACATTTATTTGGGGCCTGAAACGTGCCAGGCCCGGGCTGGGCTGAACTGGTGAGTAAGGCTTACGTGCCTGCTCATAGGAGCTCAGATTCTGGGGGAAATGCCTGACCTCTCTCCACTCAGCCCAGTCCTCACCTCTGCCCTGCCCTTCAGCCCTCAGGTGTGCAGAGCTCTGGACCATTTGCCCCAAACCCCAGCAGATCAGAGGTCAGGCCATGCGTGTGGCAGTCAGGGTGGGGAGGGGAGCCTGCTTCTGGTATCACACCCACTACTGAATAAGTGGCATTCTGTGAAATCCCATGTCCCCAGACAACTGGAGGGTGGGTGGCCCCCTGTGACAGGGGCTCATCTGTGTAGATAGGCCCACACTTCTAGTCCACAAGTGCCCCAGTGCTTGAAGACAGGCAGCCGGGAGAGGGGGGGAGAAGGAAGAAAGGGGAGAGGCTGAGACTACTTCAGGAGCAGTTCTGACAGCAGAGTCCTCTGTTACTAAGACCAGAGGTGGCCAACGGCAGAGATAAACTGCTTTGCTATGAAGGCGGGTGGGGGTGGGGGTAGGGGTGCAGTGGGCACCGCTCTATGCTGGCAGCGGTCTTCAGACTCTTGGAGTCCTGGATTGGTGGACTTTAGGGCCCAGAGAAGTATCCGGATGGAACCACGGAGGCCAGGTGGTCCAAACTGGTCCCCATCTCCCTTCCCCAGCCACATCGCACAAATAGAAGCCCGGAAGGAGGCAAGGAGCAGCCTGAGTTCACACAGGGAGTCGGAGCTGAGTCCAGGGAGCACACGGAGGCCCCTACTCATGAGACGTGGTGTGGACCTGGTCAGCTCTGGCAGTGCCGGAAGACGGGGACACGGCAGCCCGACTTGGGAAGTAGAGCACGGCAAACCAGCAGAAGATGAAGACACCTGTCAGGAAGGAGAGGGCCTGGATGAGCCTGGGGTCGGACCGGCAGGGAGCTGGGCAGCCTGGCTGGCGGCCGCCCAGGGGAGAAATAGCTCCCTTGCAAAAGTTCAAGATCATATGGAAAAATGAGGCAAAAATGAAGCCAACCCCTGAAAGAGAACCACATGGAAATGAAAAATGGAGGCCTGGAAATCATATACACATATCTGCTGCGGAAAAGAAAGAGCAGCATAAAGGCATTTTTCAGACATACAGAAGAGCCACCCTCTACTGTGCCCTCCATTAAAGATGATTACAGGACGCACCCCAGTAGGAAGAAGGGGGAAGGTGGGAGGCACCAAAAATGTGGTAGGTAGAGACCTTGACAGAAAAGTTAAAACTTTGTGCGTGCTTAAAAGGAATTTACAACACAAGTTTTAACCACAATACAACTATCGAGAAGCGTTCAAGGGCAGCTGAAGGGTAGGGACCATTGCGTTTGGGAGGAAGAGAGAGGGACCGATCACGGCGCACTCAGCTGAGACAACTTGGTAGGGCGAAGTGTCCAGGCGTGAATAAGAACAGCAACCTCCGGGAGGATAATGACACCGTCTAGTCTGCAGGTGCGCCCGTCCGCAAGCCCAGATGTCCCAGATGTGGGCTCCTGTTTCTTCCCCTGGGGGGCGGCTCAGAGAGCCTGCTGTTACAGACATCGTCCGCCCACGCTGAAGGCCGACCGTGCCCCCCACAAGCACTGTCTCAGCTACTCATTATGATTCTGGTGGGGCGCCTGGGTGGCTCAGTCAGTTAAGCGTCTGACTTTGGCTCAGGTCATGATCTCATGGTTCATGGGTTTGAGCCCCGAGTTGGGCTCTTTGCTGTCAGTGTGGAGCCTGCTTCAGATCCTTTGTCTCCTCTCTCTGCTCTTCCACTGCTTGTGTGCGCTCTCGCTCTCTCTCTCTCTCTCTCTCTCTCTCTCTCTCTCTCTCATTCTCTCCCTCAAAAATAAATAAACTATAAAAATTTAAAAAAAAATTTTAATGTTTACTTATTTTTGAGACAGAGAGAGCACGAGTGGGGGAGGGGCAGAGAGAGAGGGAGATCCAGAATCTGAAACAGGTTCCAGGCTCTGAGCTGTTAGCACAGGGCCCGATGCAGGACTCAAACGTACGAACTGTGAGATCATGACCTAAGCCGAAGTCGGACGCTTACCTGAGGGAGCCACCCAGGTGCCCCTAAAATATTTTTTTTAAAAGATGGAGGCACCTGGGTGGCTTAGTCAGTTAAGCATCTGACTTCTGCTCAAGTCATGATCTTGTGGTCTGTGAGTTCCAGCCCCACATCAGACTCTGTGCTGACAGCTCAGAGCCTGGAGCCTGCTTTGGATTCTATGTCTCCCTCTTTGTCTGCCCCTTCCCTGCTCCCGATGTCTCTCTCTCTCTCTCAAAAAATAAATAAATAAATAAATAAATAAATAAATAAATAAACAAACATTAAAAAAATGAAAAACAGATGACCAGCGGAACTGGGTGGTTTGCTGAGGTTGCAAGCAGAACCAGGATTTTGGTCCAGGTCTGCCTGTTCCCAGGGTTACGAATCATAATGCCACAGTCTCATGAGGCTCTGGGGACCAGCTCTATTTTTGTGGGGCTTTGAGTCTAAACACATTCTGGTCACTCCCTTTTCAGAGGTGTCTCTGAATTGGACTGTGGGGCTTCTTAAAGCTGCGTGTAGGGGCATCTTGGCTGCTCAGTTGGTTAAGCATCTGACTCTTGGTTTCAGCTCAGGTCATGATCTCACGATTTGTGGGATTGAGCCCTGCATCAGGCTCTGTGCTGACAGCAAGGAGCCTGCTTAGGATTCTCTCTCTCTCTTTCTCTCTCTGCGCATCCTCTGTTCTCTCTCAATCTTTCTCTCAAAAATAAATACATTAATTTTTTTTTAAAGCTGTGTGTGTGGCACAGTGTGAGGAGTGAAGAGGATGGGGGGGGACTGTCCCCCACACACTGGGCACCTGTCCCTCTGCTGGGAAATCAGAGGGAGGATGAGGTGGGGGGCAGGGAGCACACCTACCTGTCATTTCCTCCACTAATCACTTCCTTCTGCCAGCACAACTCCTTACAGACTGCCCATGTCATGTGGCCGTCACATCACACGACCCTGACTGCCTGGTCACAGCTGACTGGACCAAGGTGGCTCAGTCTGATCCCTGACTCTCCTAAGAACATGGACCAGACCGAACCAGACCACCCACCCTAGATAGAGTCACATTGGGCAGAAGAAGTGATTTGGGAGAATGGGCAGGAAGGGGCCAGCGGAGACAAGGAAGGAGTTTCCATAGACAGAAGGTGAGAGACGATGTGTGCTCCAGAGAAAACGATGCGGAAAGTATCTGCTTTGGTTTAGGTGGCTTCCTGACTTTGGTACCAGCTCCCAAGAGGTCAGCCAGCCTTCCTGGCCTGGAGTTCTTGGGAGAGCCCTTGATTGGAGCCAGCCTGAGTGGAATCCTGTCTCTGGCCCTCTGCCTCCTCCCCATACCCCCGACGGACCTCTTGCGGGGAAGCAACCCAGCACCTCCCTGGCCCAGAAGCCTCACCTTGCAGGGAGTTGAACAGCGCGAAGGCATAGATGGTGGATCGGCCCAGGGGTGTGAGGATGGCCAGCCACCAGGTCACGCCCACCAGGCTCGAGAGGCCCAGCACGGTGAGGACCCCCTTCCAGTTCGGCCCCTGCTCCTTGCCTGCCGTGGCAGTCGACAGAGTGAAGATCTTCCAGGCCACTAGGCCCAAGACCACGGCGCTGAAGAGGGAGGTGATGAGGAAGTAGCCGTGGACGGTGACATAGAGGGCAGAGACAGTGGTCTTCTCACGGAACCAGCACCTGGGGGCAGTAGATGGCCCCTGGGATTGGAGAGGCGGCCCTGTCCGGCATGCCCCATGCAGTCTCCGCTAACCGACCTGCTGTGCTCAAGAGGACCCCTTCCCCCACTGCCACCCACCAATCCCCTGTTCTCCTGGGAAGGGGCTGTCAAAGGGCTCCAGTCTGCCATCTCTTTAGACCAGTGAGTGCAGGGGTGCCTGGGTGGTTCAGTCAGTTAAGTGTCCGACTTTGGCTCAGGTCATGATCCAGCAGTCGGTTGCCTCACGTTGGGCTCTGTGCTAACAGCTCAGAGCCTGGAACCTGCTTCAGATTCTGTGTCTCCCTCTCTCCCCATTCCTCTCCTGCTTGTGCTCTGTCCCTCTCTCTCAAAAAAAAAAAAAAACATTAAAAAAAGTAAAAATGAAATTATTCCTAGACCAGCAAGTGCAACGGGGCCAATTTAGGCCCAAAGACATATTTCATTTGCCCCACATCATATTGTAAAACAATTGAATTAATAACCATGTTTTAAAAAGTGGGAGGTGTGGCATAAGCTCACCAGCATTCTGTGGACACCCTCCTGAGGGACGTTAGATGAGTATGTGACTGCCAGTCTACTGCAGCCCCCGGGCCACCATGTGCACTTATGTTACCTCCCTACCCCCTGTGGCCCCTGTATTGGAGGTCCTGGGGACAAGACCAAGGCCCCACCAGCCTCTCTTAGCACAGAGCCTTGGGCCCGGGGCAGGCACTCTGGGCAGGCTCAGTTCAACCCCATGCTGTATGCACTGCAGGGAGAAAGGTGGGAAAGCATATGTTCATCACACCCCATTGTACAGATGAGGAGACTGAGCCCTTGGAGGGGCCAGGCTAGCCCACACAGCAACTCAGACGCAGAGCCCAGATAGAGGCAGGGCTGCCACTAATGTGGGGCAGGTTGTGTCCTGCACAAGGGCGCCTGGCTGAGGGGACGGTGGGGCTGAGCCCCTGGCATGACAGTTTGGTGGGGGCGGGGGGAGGGGAGCCAGTGGTAGCCCAGGCATCCTGCCTCAGCTCGCTCTCCTCCGTCTCAGACCCCCTGTCTCACTGCACTGTCTCCATCCAGTCGTCAGTTTACCCCTCCAGGCCATGAACTAGCTGGGGGATCCTTTGCCTTGACTTACTCTGTCTCTCTTCCCAGGATTCTCCCTTCTCCCCACATCCCTCTGGCCCAGACATGTGCAGCCAGGGTCCTGACATCATCCCTGCTCCCACAGCTACCACTCACAGCTCCAGCGTGACCATGTCCTTCTTGTCGCGGATGGCATAGTGGCCATAGCTGTTGGCGCTCCCGGTGCCGATGACGATTAGGGCAGGCAGGCCTGTGCGCAACGGGAGGGCTGTGGCATTGCTGGGGCTCCCGTGGCATGTCCTCCCCCCAAATTCCCTCCAGCTGCCCATCCCTCAAGCCCTGAGCCCATATGAGAGAGGGGGCCACCTCTCTGCCTGGGGCGGCCCTCCGTCCTGCCCCTCCTGGGGCCAGCCATGTGCTCTGGCTGTCCGAGTTGCACCTACCCCAGCCCACAAGGCTCAGCTTCAGGAAGTAGTGCCCAAAGTAGGTGTTGAAGACCTTGATGATGAGCAGGTAGAGGTGGAAGGCTTCCAGGCCCATCCAGGTGAAGGTACAGAGTAGGAAATAGTGGAAGACAGCCCCCCGCGCCCAGCAGGTGGCATCTGACTGCTCACGGCCATGCCCCACATTGAAGAAGAAGGCTAGGTTCAGGAGAAACAAGCTAACGCTCAGGGCCACGTGGATCTTGGGGGCATCCTCTGATTTGAACCGCTGCCGGTAGAACCTGCGGTGAGAAGGGCTGATGAGAGGCTGCAAGAGGCCACAGTTCCCATGGGGCACCGCGGCCTCTCCATCCCACCTCCTCTGCTCCGCCCCTGCCAGCAGCTGGAGTGCGAGTGCTGTCAGGTTCAGATGCAGGAGCCCTCCTGTGGCCCCCAGGGCCCTGTGGGGTCCAGATCCTGCTGGCCTCCTCCCTTGACTCGATGCTCTGGCCAAACTGCAATACCCCGAATGCATTCTCCTTTTCCACACCTCCCAGACTTTACCCCTGCTCTTCCCTCTGCTCTCAGTGCCTTTCCCTACTCTTCCTTCGAAACTTCCCTGGGCCTTTCATTCTGAGGAAGCTGTCTCCAGATGCTGTGTATCCCAGGCTGATTTGGAAGTTTCCTGCAGCACCCCGTAGCTGCCCCCCTCCCCTCTGGTTGTGACCTCAGGCTAGCACAGTAGGCAGGAGCAAGCCTTGCATGCATTTGGTTGAGTCGAGGGCCTGGGGCACTGGGCCCAGGACAGGAGGCTGGGGTGTAGGAGGGAGAATGAGGCTCAGAGAGGGCTGGTGACTCACTCCCTCTCCTTGGAGCTCCCACTGTGAATTCCTAGCAACTCAGACCCCCAGGGCCCTCACTGGAGGGATGAGAGCCCAGAGCTGCCTGGTCGGGTGCATGAGGGATAACTTTCACCTCACCTGAGATGCCACAGCCCACCCTCAATAGCCGGGGACAACTCCTCTGGCGCTCCAAGCCAGGCCCACAGGGCCCAGCAGTGCAGCCAGCTGGCAAGTCATGCTCAGCTTGTTGGGACTGGGAGCTGGGTCCAGGGGGGTGTGGTGGAGGGCTGGGCTGGGGGCAGCGGTGGCTCCGCTCACACTTGTGGCTTGCTTCGAGACAGAGGGAGTGGGGCTAGTGGGGGCCGCAGCTCAGGCCCAAACAGTGACAGAGACAAAGAGGCACGTGGAGAAGGGCAGGAGGAGGGCCCCAGACTGAGGCAAGAGAGCCGAGGACAGCTCCAGGTCAGTCACAGGCCAGGACGCCGGGGTCCGGGGCAGGCCGGGGCATGTGGCTGCTCTGGCAGGCTCCTTCAAACCAGTTCCTGTGGGTCCCTCAGCCGCGGCCTGGACCCAGCGAACCCGAGCACAGGCCAGTGATCTCTGCCTGCCCTGCACCCACTCCTCCTTCTGGAACAGGTTTCCCTGAGGAAGCCCCTTTCCCGCTCTCAGTCCTGAAGTCTGGCTGCGGTTGACCCTTTGTTAGCTCAAACCCAAAAAGCAGGCGCAGGACCTGGTGTGGCCAATCAGTGTAATCCCTCCCTCAGCCACAGTGACCTGTTCAGTCATGAGGAAACAGTTCAAGTTCGAGCAAAACTCAGCTCTGGGATACACGGGATAAAGTTGCATAGAAACACACACACACACACACACACACACACACACACACAGGAATGCATATAAAAAGCTGTGGAAACTGTATTCTAGTTAATAGCACTGTACCGATGTCAATTTCCTGGTTTGGGTATTAATATTAAAGTTATATAAAATGTTATCATTGGGAAAACCTGGATGAAGGAACTGTGGGACTCTATGTAGTATATTTGTAACTTCCTGTTAGTCTATAATGATTTCAAAATAAAATGTTAAAAGAAAAAGGTTTCAATTCTGGAGCTTCATATAGAAAATTCCACTGCTTAGGCAGCTAAGAAGCTGTGACACAAGCCTGGACCTCGCCAAGGCCCCTGAGTGTGAAGAGCTGCTTGACAAGGCTGACAAAGGAGAGAGCAGAGTTGAGAGAGGCAGAGGGAGAACAAGTCCTAGGGACATCTTTTGAGCCCCTGGATCCAACCATGCCTGAAAGTTACTTTGCAAGAACCACATATTTCCCATTATATTTAAGTGACTTTGAGGTGAGTTCCTGCCACTTTCAACTGAAATAACTCTGACACATTTCAGCCCCCAACCCCATTTTATAGATGCGGAAACTAGGGTTTGGAGAGGAGAGCAGTGTAATGCTGCACAAGCAGGGCATTTCCTAGCCTGCACCTCTCCTGCCTTTGAGGACAAGAGGGAGACATGGGGTGGGAGGGGGGTCACCCACCTCAGAGCAGCGTAGAGGACAACAGTGAAGGCCAGGAAGATCATAGAGGCTCCACAGCCAGCCTGGGAAATGCGAACGAGGGCCTGTGCCGTGGCCCGGTCCAAGATTGGCCTCTGTGGGCAACACCCCCCAGAACCGGAATCACATCAGTTGGAGGCCAGGCCCCACACATGCCAGAAGCCCCGCCCCCTGCCAGACAGCCTGGGCCCCTGCAGAACAGCTGGGATCAGGCTGTTACCAGCAGCAAAGCGAAGAAGGTCAGGTGGTCACAGCGGCAGACGGTCCTCTTGGCGCCGAGCTCTGTGGAGCAGCCCGTGGAAGACCAGTCTCCTGTCGACCCTGGAGAGGAAGGGAGCGGAACATGGGAGAGTGTTTGGGAATATGGGGGAGTGGCGGAGACCTGAGAGGAGGGGAGGGGAACAGAGAGGAAGGAAAGGAGGGGAGGGGCCCTGCCGGTGGAACTCTGCTACCCCCCCCGCCCCCAAGGGAGCCCTGACTCTCCCTGCCTACCTTTAGTCACATCCCAGAATACACAGCTGAAGGTCATGTTCTGAAACCAGAAATTGGGAATCAGGGTGGAGGCAGGGGGAGGTTGGGAGAGGAGAGAGGGCAGAGGAGAGTGTGGGGAGGGGAGGACAGAGGACAGCATGCCCACCCCCCGCCCCAAGTGTGCCCTGGGTAGAGAGCAAGGCTCACCCCATGGGTCACACAGGAGCATGGACCGTACCATTTGGAGAGCTGGGCCCAGCATGTGGACATGGTGAGGGGCTGTGAGTGGGAGGGTTGCATGGCTGTGTGCGTGTGCCTTTGGGTGGCTGTGTAATCCTGCGTGCATGCTCATGGGTTTGCCAAGCCCCATGTGCACCCCTGTAAGCACAAGTGGGAGGGGGCCTGGGGGTCAAGTGGACATTCATGTTGCAGGTGCTTCGTGTCCTTGGGCACAACCGTGTGTGTCGTCTTTGTGGCTTCTGCTGGGTGGGTGTGGAAGGTTGGGAGGTGCTTGTGGGTGGGTGCCTGCCTGTCTGCCCCTAGGTAGCCCCAGGCCCAGACCCGGGGCTCACAGAGGGCGGGTGCTGGTGGGAGAAGGTGATCTCCAAAGGCTCGGCCAGCCTGCTGACAGACATATTGCCCAAACTCAAGCCCACCAGGCGGTTGTTCAACACGCTGCTGCCGTCCTCCAGGCTGAGCTTGGGGCCCTGTGGGGGAGATGGGGAGCAGGCTCAGAGGGGGCTATCCCAACCCAGCCCTGCTGGGGGTCCCTGGGAACCTACAGGACCTAGAATCCTTTGCCTGGAAGAGTAAAGTCTGTGGCTAGGGGACCAGGGGGCCAAGGGATCATGTGCAACTTTCTTCCTGCTGCTCCCTGTAGTCTCCTGCCCAGGCTGGATCCCAATGGGCCCAACACCCCAGGCCAACTGGTTGCAAAGCCATGCGGCCAACGGCTCTCCATTGCTGGCCCCAGGGCTCCTCTGCCCACTTAGGTTGAGGAGCGTAGGGTAGAAGAAACACCAGTGGTCCCAGTGGGTGCCCATGGTTGGTGAGCACCCACCCACACCAACACTCATTGCACACTGTATCTACACGTGAGTGGATCACACGCCTCCGGAGATGCATGCTAGAACACACTTGCAAGAACCTGGGTACACTTGCTTGTGTGGACGTCATACAGGTATACACGTGATTACATAGGCACCAGGAATATGAAAGAATATGTGTGTTTGTACATGCACAAGGACACACAAGGGGACATGAATGCTTGGGATACACGTACAAGTCCAACCAAGGACACTAGTGAGTGGGGTCCAAGCATCTGAGTGTGTGTGATCAGTGTGAGTCTGCAGTGCACAGACTCCAAGGACAGAAGTCTGGGGTGACCTTGGGCTGCTTTAGAAACATTCTCTGGAGGCTTGTCACCTCGTCCATCCCCGTTGGGACCCACAGCAAAGACTCCGCAGAGGGCAAGCCGGGACACAGGTCCCTGGTGCACCGAGCACTGACCCACTGAGCTGCCCTGAGCCTCCATCAGGCCTCTCCTCACCTTAAAGAGATTCCCCGGACCGATGTCTAGGACAGTGACGGCCAGCCGGACCACTGGCCTGCTGCCCTGCAGGGATTCAAAGAGACTCCGGGGCAGCCGGACTCTGTCGGGGTGCTCATGCTCGTTCTCCTTCACTGGCCTTGGAACCTGTAACCACAGACCCCACAGCTCCCATCTTTACCCCAGGGTTCTAGCCCCCAACACAGGTCATACCATTCCCCCAGCTGGGAGGGGAAACTGAGGCACTGGGTGGAAGGGCAGCACCCGAGGGCATCACTCTGAGAGGGAGGACACCTGGAGGCACACTGCAGGCTCTGCTCTGTCCAGACTGTGAGCCCCTGGACAAGTCCCAGCCCTCGTGGACCCTCAGTTTTCCCAATATGGAGAATGGAGCTCCCAAGTTGCCTGTGTGGCACCACCAGGGTCAAGCTCAAAGAAGGCTGTGAAGTTCAGTTTATAAGTGTAAGGGAGGGCTGGCCACAGTGTCCTGCCAGCCTTTGTACTTACAGAGGGCTTTATGCCTCTGGCTCCTGACCCAGGCATAGCTGGAAAGAATAAAGTCCCCCAGAAAGGGAGACCATGAGAGCAGAGGTAGAGAATACTAAGCTTTACATAGAACGTGATTCCCCACCCTGCCCCCTGCCACCCCCAACAACAAATTTGGTAAAAGTTGAGTATGATTAAAATATTAAATTTCATTGGTAATTTGTTCATTCTCTGATCTCACTGGTCCCCTGGGCTTTAGCCTGGTCCCAACTGGTCCTGCCACAAAAGCTAAGGGTTGGGGGTGAGAGCCCCAACTTTGTCCTTCCCAATCTGGACCCTTGTCAAAGAACATGGGGTGATCCCTGAGCAGAGGGAGGGTCCAGCTGCTTGGGTCACATAAATAAGCAGTTGAGAAGCCTTATCTTTTATTGCTTCTTTTCCAGACAGACCTAGAAGTATCCTGATGACGGCCAACTTGCCTGCTGCCTGAACGCCCATCCTCAGCTCCCTCCTTAAGGGAGTGAAGTCCCTGTACCCAGGACTCGCTGTGCATGGTCTCACTTGCTCCCCTCATAACCTTGAAAGTGGGCAATACTGTCACCATTTTATGGATTGGGGAAACCAAGGCTCAGAAAATTTCAGTCATGAGCTCAGTATCACAGTAGCTGGTAAGAGGCAGAGCTGGGATTTGAATCCAGACCAATGTAAATCTAGAGTCTGCCTGTGTGGCCCTTTGCAGTATGATGAAGTGTCCCTTTGCCTGGTTTCAAATGTGTTCCCTGGGGGGAAGGGCAGGAAGGAACCTCTGACCTTGGAGGAGGCTTAGTGCTCATCCTACAGATGAGGGCTCCAGGGCCCAGAGACGAGAAGGGGGTTCCTGGAGGACACTGAGGGAGGGGGTGGGGAGTCCAGGACTGGAACCCAGATGCCCTGACTCTCAATTTGATGATTTTCCTAATGCTTCTTCCTCCACCCTGGGTAATCTGTCACCAGGGTCCACTCATCCCAGTAACTCCCTCACACCTGTTAGCAAAGTGGGCACTGCCAAATGGGACAGGTGAGGGATACGTTTGGGTGGGCACCAGGCACAGACCAGGAGTCTCTCAGAATTCTGAAAAATACATCCGAGGGAGGAGCCACAACCACCCAAAAGGGCAGGGACCCTTTCACCTGGGAAGGCTTCAGGGAGAAGAGCAGGTCTTCTGAGATGGTGGTGCTGACATTCTGGACAATAGCCTTCACAAAAGACATATTCACTATCTCCGTCTGATTCTCCACCAGATAGAACTCGTATTTCAGCCAGTATCTGCAAAGAGCCGGGAATCAGGGAGAAGATAGGGTCTTGCAGGCTGGGTTCCCCACTCACCTGGTACCCAACCTGCATGAGAGGGAACCCACCATCAGGCGCTTGGGGTAGGAGGGGTGACCCAGATTATCAAAGAAAAGACCCCGGCATCACTGCAGGAGAAGCAGGGTGGTGTGGGAGCAAGCCACGCTCATTCTGGGAGATTCCGGCCAGTGGTCCCTCTGCATAGTTTGTGTTTGTCTTTTTTGGTACCGATATATACGTAATGTAAAGTTTACCACTTTAACCATGTTAAAGTACACAATTCAGTGGCATTAGATACATTCACAGTGTTGTGTGACCACCATCACTATCTAACTTTGGGACATTCTCATCACCCTGGAAGGAAACCCTGTACCCATGAAGCTGCCATCCTTTCCCTCTTCCCCCAGCCCCCTGCAAACACTAATCTATGAATTTGCCTGTTCTAGAAATTTCATACAAATGGAATTGTATGAGATCTGGTCTTAGCAGGTTCTTAAGGTACATCTGTGTTGTATAAGCACAAGTGAGTATTCCATTCCTTGTTATCCATGAATAAAATGCGGTTGTATGAATATACCTCATTTTCTGTATGCATTATCCATTGATGGACATTCGGGTTGTTTCCACTTTTTGGCCAAGATAAACATATTGTATTCAGGTACGAGCTTTTGCTTGAAGACTTGTTTGGAACTCTTTGGGGGCATATACTTAGGAGAAGAATTGCTGGGTCATACGGTAATTCCGTGTTTAACTTCTTGAGGAACTGGCTAACTGCCTTCCACAGCAGCTGTACCATTTGACGTGTTCACCACCAATGCTTCAGGGCTCCGTTTCTCCACATCCTTGCCAACGCTTGATATTTTCATTTTGTCTTCTTTTGTTTGCAATTATAGGCATCCTAGTAAGTGTGAAGTGGCATCTCATTGTGGTTTTCATTTGCATTCCCCTAATGACTAACAATGGTGAGCAGCTTTTTGTGTACTTATTGGCCTTTATATATCTTCCTTATATAATCCTCTGAGTATTTCAAACACAGGATGATAACTGGGTGGCATGAGTGCCAACTACATACTGGGAATTCGCCCTTTAAAGGCTGAACTATGTAGGACCTGGTTTATGGGCACTGAACCAGTGTGGGAAGTACAGAGAACACAAAAGTTAATTTATTTGATCACAGTCCCTTTGCCATCAGTTAAAAGCAACTCTCCCCCCCCCCCCATGCTCTCCATGGTACTGAAATATCCCCGTGGCCAGAGTTCCTTTTCCTAAGCTGGGTCCTAAGATGTGCTGCCTACATTTCCTTAGCCATTCTGAGTAGGTGAGGGCTGATGTAGCAATGGCAGAGAAGAGGAACAAAAGCACATACAGCCCGATCAAGGCTGCTGGAAAGGAGTAGCTAAGGAGGGCTTGCCAGGGAGACGAAAGGGAGACTTTTTACCGCACATTGTAGAGAGCAAACCATGCAAATATGTGAAAATGTGTCTCGGTGGGCAGGCATTTAGAACACCACCCAGCTATTAACAGTGGGATGAGATTGTCGAAATCCACTAATCGAGATACACTAAGAGTCTAGCTTTTATTTGCCTTTTAAAAATCTAAACAAAAAAGTATTGTGATTTTCATTGTTACCAAATAAAATAGTGAATTATAATTGTACTTACATATACATGTGCACTTAATTGTATCTCTCTTAATGTGTGTGTGTGTGTGTGTGTGTGTGTGTGTGTTTAAAAATCTTTGGCCTCACAAAACAACCCAATTCACTTCTTTAAAAAATATTTTTAACATTTATTTTTAAAAGAGAGACAGAGTGTGAGCAGGGGAGGGGCAGAGAGAGAGAGAGAGGGAGACACAGAATCTGAAGCAGGCTCCAGGCTCTGAGCCGTCAACACTGAGCCCAATGTGGGGCTCAAACTCACGAACTTTGAGATCATGATCTGGGCCAAAGTTAGATGCTTAGTCAACTGAGCCACCCAGGGGCCCAGGTCCCAATTCACTTTCTCAAGGAAAGGTTTCCTGATCTAGTTCTCAGAGCACTTTCAAAAATTGTTTTAGTTGTGAAATGTAACATACAGTCAAAAAGTCTAATGCACTGATGTAAAGTTGAATTTTTAATGACAAAGTTGATACTCATTTAAACATCATATTCTTAGATATTAACATAGCTACTCAGTTATCTTTGGTTCAAGTTTGCATGATATGTGCTTTCCCACATTGTGCCTGTTTTTATATTGTACGTGGTGGGAGTTTCAACAGCTTGCCTTTTATTAACCTCCCTAGGAGGGGATATCTCAATGTTCTCCAGACCTAAGAATACCTACAAAATTCCCTGAAGTGATGAGCCCCTGAACTCTTGTGGGGCTTATTTCCCATTTTCTAGTTCACATTTATCTTCCAAAGACATCTTAACTACTTGCCAGTTTCTGCTCATCAGATCGAATCAACAAGATGTTGTCGATGTAGCGGACCGGAGTGGTGCTCAATAGAATGTCAAGATTAATAGTCTCTGTGGACGATTTGATGACGGAGATCGGGAGAACTGACGTAGTCCTGAGGAAACTGAGGCAGTATACTGTTGGCTCTGCTAGGTAGAAGTAAACTGCTTCTAGTAGCCCTTGAAAATTGGTATGGAGAAAAATGCATTAGCTGTGAAGCAGCTACATATCAACTGCCAGGGAGAGTGTGTTGATTTGCTTGAGTACACATACTCGTCAGGGACAGCAGCTGCTGGTGGTGACTACCTGATGCGTGTACGACAGTCCCCAGTCATTCTCCAACACCCACCCGACTTACGGTGAGTTAAATGGAGTTATGGCAGGCGTCACCACCCCTGCAACTTTCAAGGCCTTCCTGATGGCATTAATCTCTGCAGTCCTCCCCAGGGATGTAGTTTGGTTTCTGGTTTACTATCTTGGTAGGGAGAAGACATTCCAAAAACTTCCAATTAGCCCGTCAATGGAATGCCCTCCCAAAAGCAATTCAATAGAGGAAGCATTCTTTTCAACAAAATGTGCTGTAACAATTAGACATCTAAATGCAAAATTTAATTATGATAATAATAACTAATAATATAAAGCTAGACATTTACCTCATCCTATGCACAAAAAATTAACTCCAAATGTATAACCTCACCATAAGAGCTAAAACCATAGACACTTGTAGAAGAAAACTTAGAAAATCTGTAGCTAGATGAACATTTCTTTGTTCTATCAAACACACACACACACACACACACACACACATTTAAATTTGACTTCTTCAAAATTAAATGCTTTTGATCTTCAAAAGACATCATTAAGAAAACAAAAAGACAAGACATATACTGGGAGAAAGTATTTGTAAATCATACATCTGATAAAGGACTTGCATCCAGAATATGGAAAGAATTCTCAAAACTCAATAGTGAGAAGATAGAACCCAATTTAAAAGAAGAGAGAAAGGTGGGCAGGCCAACACGGTGGAGAAGTAGGGGGACCCGTCGTTCCCTTGTCCCTCATACACAGCAGTGTTGAGGCCAGAGGACTTGGAATTCCAAGAGGCCGGGCTGCAGAGTGACAGAGACTTCTCCGGGGGCCCACGGGAACAACTTGTGGGCTACAGGAGCACGATTGTGAACTGGGAGAGATAAAACAGGTGGTGTGGGGATGGAGGGCAGGGATCCCCTTCTGTGGAGAGACAAAAGGAAGAGAAAGAAAAGCTGTGGAAGTGTAGGATTGTATTTGGGCAAGAGAAAAACCACAGACCAGGGATCAGAAGAAGATGGAGAAAGATCCAATTTCTGACTGCGGGGCTTTCTTCAGACTGGGGCCGCTTTCCTGTTCACATGCCCGGGGGTGGTGGGGTAGGGAACCAGCCCTGGGCTCAGTAGCCAGCTCAGAGGCACAGTCTGCAGCCAGAGAAAGCAATCCCCTCCCTTGAGTGCCGTGGGAAGAAGGCAAAGAGCTGTTCCAAGGACAAACGACCCTGCTTGTGCCCACCAGCCAGAGACCCTTTGTCTGCTGGCTGGGCGGAGTGGCACTCTGGGGCCTGTGGAGCAGATTCTTTAAGACATTGGGTTTGAATCCCAGCAGAGCAGCTGGGAGGAATGGGAGACTGTGGAGTGGGACTAACCAGCACCCTCATGCTGATGCAGCGCTATAAGGACAGCCTGAACAGAGTGGTTTGGGACACCCAGTCCTGGGAGGAGAGACTGGGGTGTCACCATTTTTGTCCCCATCACCAACAAGATGGGGCTTCAGGGAATGGAGAGCAGGCCCACAGCGGCGGCGGGACCCGCCTACACCAAACCACATCCCTCCATGCCTGGGAACTGTGTATCTACCAGAGCAAGGCCGACACTGACCACACGAGACAGCCCCTCCTCCAGACCAGCACAGCCACCGGTTCCAAGTGACCATCAGATATCAGTCCTGCGATTTTGCATCTTCTGAATTAATTCTTGGTCAATTTTTATTATATATATATATATATTTTTTTTTTCCCCTTTTCTTCCTCTTATTTCTTCCTTCCCTTAGTCTGGTTATTCTGACTGTTGGTTTGTTTAAGCAGACATATTTAATCTATTCTTTTTACACCTCTTCTGTATTGCCGCCTTCTTCTTTATTTTCCTTTCTCTCTCTGGATTAAGCTGCATAGTTTCTCTGCCTGGTCAACTTTCTTCTCTTTTTCTTTTCCCCACCCCTGTCATTTCTCTCTTTGTATGGGATAAATCTTTTTCCACAACCACCCTCCCCTTTTCTAAAAACTTTTTTCCAGGGTTCCTTTAACGAACAAATCAAAGCACACCTGGTGGAAGGCCCAAACCACCACTACACGGAGGGAGATAAAGCAGCCAGAGCCACAACAACAGAGAACACGGAGCACACTCCAAAAACACTTCCTGACGGGCCAGGCCCTGGACAGCATATAACCCCTTTTTAATATAGCAGGCTCACAGGTGCAGGACACCTAACAAGCTATTAGAACACATAAGGGACAGAAAACTGCCAAAATTGTGAAATAGAAGAATTCTCCTCAAAGAAATTCCAGGAAGAAATGATAGCTAAGGAATTGCTCAAAACAGATATAAACAATATATCTGTTCAAGAATTTAGAATAATAGTCATAAGATTAATCGCTGAGCTTAGAAAAAGCATAGAAGACAGCAGAGAATCTATTGTTGCAGAGATCAAGAAACTAAGAAATAGACACGACAAATTAAGAAATGCAGTGCAAAATAAACTAGATGCAGTGACAGCAAGGATGGAAGAGGCAGAGGGGAGAATAAGTGAGATAGAAGATAAAATTATGGGAAATGATGAAGCCAAGAAAAAGAGAGAAAAAATACTAGACTACAAGGGGAGAATTAGAGAACTAATGATTCAATGAAACATAATAATATCCATATCATAGGTGTTCCAGAAGAGGAAGAAGAGAGAGAAAAGGGCAGAAGGTTTACTGGAACAAATTGCAGCTGAGAACTCCCCTAATCTGGGGAAGGAAGCAGACATCCAAATCCAGGAGGCAAAGAGAACTCCCTTCAGATGTAACAGGACTAGGTCTTCTCCAGGGCATATCATAGTGAAACTGGCAAAATACAAAAATAAAGAGAGAATTCTGAAAGCAGCTAGGGACAAATGGGCCTTAACCTACAAGGGTAGACACACAAGGGTAGTAGCAGAGCTGTCCACTGAAACTTGGCAGGCCAGAAAGGAGTGGCAGGAAATATTCAATGGGCTGAATAGGAAATATATGCAGCCAAGAATCCTTTATCCAGCAAGCCTGTCATCCAGAAGAGAAGGAGAGATAAAGACTTTCCCAGACAAACAAAAATGGAAGGAGTTCATGACCACTAAATCAGCCCTGCAAGAGATCCTAAGGGGGACTCTGTGAGTGGACTGCTGCAAAGACTACAAAGGGCCAGAGACATCACCACAAGGATGAAACCTACAGATAACACAATGGCACTAAATCCACATCTTTCAATAATAACACAGAATGTAAATGGACTAAATGCTCCAATAAAAAGATATAGGATATTAGAATAGATTTAAAAAACCAAGATCTTTCTGCATGCTGTCTACAGGAGACCCATTTTTGACCTGAGGACACCTTCAGACTGAAAGTGAGGGGATGGAGAACTATCTATCATGCTACTGGAAGTCAAAAGAAAGCTGGAGTAGCCATACTCACATCAGACAAACTAGATTTTAAACTAAAGGTTGTAACAAGAGATGAAGAAGGGCATTGAATCATAATTACAGGGTCTATCCATCAAGAAGAACTAACAATTATAAATGTTTATACCCCCAACTTGAGAGGGCTCAAATATATAAATCAATTAATCACAAACATAAGCAATCTTATTGATAAGAATACAGTAATTGCAGGGGACTTTAATACCCCACTTACAGCAATGGACAGATCATCTAGGCAGAAATCAATAAAGAAACAATGTCCTTGAATGACACACTAGACCAGAGGGACTTGACAGATATATTCAGAACTTTTCATACAAAAGGAGAAGAATACACATTCTTCTCGAGTGCACATGGAACATTCTCCAAGATAGATAACATGCTGGGTCACAAAACAGCCCTCAATAAATATGAACGAATTGAGATTATACCATGCATATTTTCAGATCACAATGCTATGAAATCTGAAATAAACCACAAGAAACCGTTTGAAAAACCTCCAAATGCATGGAGGTAAAGAACATCCTATTAAAGAATGAATGGATCAACCAGGCAATTAAAGAAGAAATTTAAAAATACATGGAAGCAAATGAAAACATGACAGTCCAAACCGTTTGGGATGCAGCAAAGGCAGTCCTAAGAGGAAAATACATTGCAATCCAGGCGTATCTCAAGAAGTAAGAAAAATCCCATATACAAAAATCTAACAGGGTAACTAAAGAAACTAGAAGCAGAACAGCCAAGAAACCCGAAAGCCAGCAGAAGAAGAGAAATAATAAAGATCAGAGCAGAAATAAACAATACGGAATCAAGAAAAAAAAAAACAACAAACCTAGTAAAACAGATCAATGAATCTAAAAGCTGTTATTTTTTGAAAAAAATAAAATTGATAACCACCTAGCCAGATTTCTCAAAAAGAAAAGAGAGAGGACCCAAATAGATAAAATAATGAATGAAACAGGACAGATCACAACCAACACCACAGAAATATGAACAATTATTACAGAATTCTATGAAAAACTATATGCCAACTAACTGGACAACCTGGAAGAAAAGGATAAATTCCTAGACACCCACACACTAACAAAACTCAAACAGGAAGAAATAGAAAATTTGAACAGACCCATAACCAGCGAATAAATTGAATCAGTTATCAAAAATCTCTCAACAAATAAGAGTCTGGGACCAGATGGCATCCCTGGGGAATTCTACCAGACATTTAAAGCAAAGTTAATACCTATTGTTCTCAAGCTGATCCAAAAAATAGAAACAGAAGGAAAGCTTCCAGACTCGTTCTATGGAGCCAGCATTACCTTGATTCCCAAACCAGACAGACCCCCTACAAAGAAGAATTACAGGCCAATATCCCTGATGAACACAGATGCAGAAATTTTCAACAAGATACTAGCAAATAGAATTCAACAGTATATTAAAAGAATTATTCACCATGATCAAGTGGGATTCATTCCTGGGTTGCAGGACTGGTTCAATATTTGCAAATCAATCAATGTGATACATCACATTAATAAAAGAAAGGAAAAGAACCATATGATATTATCAATAGATGCAGAAAAATCATTTACTAAAATACAGCATCCTTTCTTAATAAAAACACTCAAGAAAGTTGGGATAGAAGGAACATACCTTAACATCATAAAAGCCATATATGAAAGCTAATATCACCCTCAATGGGGAGAAACTGAGAGCTTTCCCCCTGAGATAAGGAACGTCAGGCATGTCCACTCTCACCACCGTTGTTTAACGTAGTGTTAGAATTCCTAGTCTCAGCAATCAGACAATAAAATGAAATAAAAAGTATCCAAATTGGCAAAGAAGCAGCCAAATTTTCACTTTTCACAGATGACATGATACTCTACATGGAAAACCTGAAAGACTCCACCAAAAGGAATCTGATACATGACTTCAGCAAAGTTGCAGGGTACAAAATAAATGTACAGAAATCGGTTGCATTTCTATACACCAATATGAAGCAACAGAAAGAGAAATCAAGAAATCGATCCCAGTTATGATTGTACCAAGAACCATAAAATACCTAGAAATAAATCTAACCAAAAATGTAAAAGATCTGTATGCTGAAAACTATAGAAAACTTATGAAAGAAACTGAAGAAGACACAAAGAAATGGAAAAACCTTCCATGCTCATGGATTTGAAGAACAAATATTGTTAAAATATCAATACTACCTAAAGCAATTTACACATTCAGTGCAATCCCAATCAATATTGCACCTGCATTCTTCTCAAAGCTAGGATAAACAATCCTAAAATTTGTATGGAATCACAAAAGACCCTGAGTAGACAAAGTAATGTTGAAAAAGAAAACCAAAGCAGGAGGCATCACAATCCCGGACTTTAGCCTCCACTACAAAGCTGTAATCATTAAGAAAGCATGGTATTGGCACAAAAACAGACACATAGACCAATGGAATAGAATAGAGAACCTAGAATTGGACCCACAAATGTATGGCCAACTAATCTTTGAAGAAGCAGGAAAGAGTATCCAATGGAAAAAAAGTCTCTTTAGCAAATGGTGCTGGGAGAACTAGATAGCGACATGCAGAAGAATGAACTGGACCACTTTCTTATAGTATATACAAAAATAGACTCAAACTGAATGAAAGACCTAAATGTGAGACAGGAAACCATCAAAACCTTAGAGGAGAAAATGGGCAACAACCTCTTTGTCCTCAGCCACAGCAACTTCTTGCTTGACACATCTCTGAAGGCAAAGAAAATAAAAGCAAAAATGAACTATTGGGATCTCATCAAGATAAAAAGCTTCTGTACTGCAAAGGAAACAATCAACAAAACTAAAGGCAATAGATAGAATGGGAGAAGATATTTGCAAATGACGTATAGGATAAAGGGTTAGTATCCAAAATCTATAAAGAACTTATCAAACTCAACATCTGAAAAACAAATAATCCAGTGAAGAAATGGGCAGAAGACATGAATAGACACTTTTCCAAAGAAGACATCCAGATGGCCACAGACACATGAAACGATGCTCAATACCACTCATCATCAGGGAAATACAAATCAAAACCACACTGAGATACCACCTCATAGCAGTCAAAATGGCTAAACTTAACAACTCAGGAAACAACAGATGCTGGAGAGGATGTGGAGAAAGGGGAACCCTCTTGTACTATTGGTGGGAATGCAAACTGGTGCAGCTGCTCTGGAAAACAGTATGGAGGTTCCTCAAAAAATTAAAAATAGAACTACCCTATGACCCAGCAATAGCAGTACTAGGAATTTATCCAAAGAATAAAGGAGTGCTGATGCATAGGGGCACATGAACTCCAGTGTGTATAGCAGCACTATCTACAATAGCCAAATTATGGGAAAAGCCCAAATGTCAACTGATGAATGGAAAAGAAGATATCATTTATCTATACAATGGAATATTATGTGGCAATGAGAAAGAATGAAATCCTGCCATTTGCAACAATGTGGATGGAACTGGAGGGTATCATGCTGAGTGAAATAAGTCAGTCAGAGAAAGACAGATATCACATGTTTTCACTCATATGTGGAACTTGGGAAACTTAATGGAAGACCATGGCGGAAGACTGGGTGTCATATGTAAGCGATGAATCATGGGAATCTACTCCCCAAACCAAGAGTGCACTGTATACACTGTATGCTGGGCAACTTGACTATAAATTATATTAAACATTTTTAATAAATGAAGAGGGAAAGATTTGAATCATCATTTCACCAAAGAAAAGATATAAGTGGCTAATAAGCACATGAAAAGATGTTCAACATCATTGGTCATTGGTGAAACACAAATTAAAACTGCAGTGAAAGACCACTCACACTCATAGGATTTGCAACTAATAATGTTGCAAAGACGTATTAGAACCACCGTCGTTTTGCAAGCTGATGAAAAGGCAAATGGCACGCTTTGAGGAACAGTCAGGCAGTTTTTTAAAAGCTAAACATACACTTACCAGGTATCCCTGCAATTCTGTTCCTAGGTATTTACCCAAAAGAAGTGAAAAGATTTGAATTCAAATGTTCATGGTAGCATTCTTCCTAATCACCAAACTGGAAATAATTCAAATATCCATCAACTGATGAATGAATAAACAAAATGGAGTATGTCCACACAGTGGAATATTACTCAGTAATAAAAAAAGAACTATTGATACATGCTAACATAGGAATATAACTCAACACCACGGTAGTGAAGGAAGCAAGATTCAAAAGACAACATATTGTAGGAGTCTCTTTTCGAAAATCCCCAGAAAAGGCAAATGTATAGAGTGGAAAGCAGATCAGTGGTTGACTGTGGCTGGGTACATGAGTAGGAATTGCTTGCAAACAGATATGAGGGTACTTTTGGGGCTGATGCAAGTGTTATTAAAATGATCGCAATAATGGTTCCACACATTGCATAATATACCATAAATTACTGAACTCTAACAATGTATAGATTGGATGGTACATATTATACCTTAATAAAACTATCAAAATTAATAAAAAGAAATGAGATATCCTATATTCTTTCCAGAATGGCTAAAATTAAAATGACTGATAATGGGGTGTCTGGTGGCTCAGTGTCTGACTCCTGGTTTCGACTCTGGTTTTAACTCATGGTTCGTGACATCAAGCCCCGCATCGGGCTTTGCACTGACAGCACAGAGCCTGCTTGGGATTCTCTCTCCCTCTCTCTCTGCCCCTCCCCTGCTTGTGCTCTCTCTCAAAATAAATAAACATTAAAAAATGACTGTTAATATCAAACATTGCAAAGATGTGGGGCAATTGGAATTCTTCCACATTACTGGTGGGCATGTAAACAGATACAGTCACCACGGAAAATGACGGCAATGCTTACTAAAATTTCATCATATATCTACCTTTGACATCGCTTCCTTTCTAGCTATTTCCTCAAGAGAAACGAGTGTATGTGTTCACGAGAAGACGTGTATAAAAATGTGGATGGCAAGATATACTTAAAAACTTCACGGCAGTGTTACGCATAATAGGCCTTACTGTGGACGACATGTTTGTGCCCTCTCCCTAAATTCATATGCTGAAATGAGTTGATGGCCAGACCTACTTTATAGGGTTGTGAGGATAAAGAAGGTAACTTGGTTAACTGATAGACTCGGGAACAGAATCCATATCTTCTGATCCCAGAGCCCCAGCTTTTCCCAAAGTGTTTATCTCCATCATAAGACAGCACAGACAGAAGGTCCCCGAATGGCCTCCCAGAGCTGCAAAGCTCCCGAAGCAACTGCTGGTGAGAAGGGAGTGATTCCAGGCTCCTGGGATGACGCGGTTCAATCAGATTACCATCCTAACACCGAGCTGAGAACACAGGCTTTTCACTCACTTTTTCCCGGCACGTATTGGGTGCCAGCTATGAGGCTGTCCTGTGTATCTTAGAAGAATTATGGCCAGCTTTGATCGGAGGGGAGAGAGGCAAAAAGTTTTTGGAGATGACTCTTAGAGACATTGTATTCCAAACCCTCCTCCCTCAACCCAGTATCTCTAATCTTTTGATCTTATCAGTCTCTTGGTCTTACTGATGTTACATCATACAGTTTCTAATCCATCCCTCCTTTCCAGGTGCGCCGTGCCAACTGGTACTGCTGGTGGTGATTTAGCCTTCGCTCCCGCACAGACACTGTGGTTGCATCCTATCTGGTCCATGTCTCCTCCTGCACCACCACCCTTGTATCCTTCCCTGAGACCTGAGCAATCTTTCTAAAACACAAAATTGACTATGCTTTTCCTCTGTTTAAAATATGCCCTTGCCCTGCCTCCTCCCACATTGGTATAGCTTACACGACCCTTCACGCTTTGGTCCCTGCTTATATTTCTGGTCTACCCCTACCCAACCCACCGCCCCTGCACATCATTCTTTCGCATCTCAAAGCAGTGTAGTTCTCCCCCAGCACTCCTGAAGTTCTGCCTCCTGTATCCCCTAACATTGCTCCAGTCCAATCAGAAAACTCCTATGGAGTCTTCAAAGCCTTTTCAAGAGTAGCCTCCTCTGTGAAGCCTTGGCAGCCCTCCTTCCTTTGAGCTAACCCCACACCTTGTCCACCCTTTTGTCTGATCACACTCTAGAATCACCATCGTTTGGGTCCCTGTCTGGCCCTCCACAATGGGAGGGACGGGGGCTGATTCGCCCCTACATCCCCTGGTCTCAGTGAGTAGATTAGAGGGAATGTGGGTGTCAAACTACAGGTAGGAAAGGTGAGGTGGGCGTATCATTTTCTGGATCCTTGGAGCTGATAGCTCTGTCTGTTCCTCACAGTCTCCCTGCCACCCTCGAAGGAGCCCCGATTCCTGCTGTAGCTCAGGGGGCTCCCTTACCTCTGTAAGCTTTCCGGGTCACAAGGTTCGTTCCCCGACTGCCTGCACTTTGTGAAGCAGCTGGCCGTGTTCCCCAAGTAGAAGGATTCATACTTGCCCTCGTTGATGAGCCCCAGACAGACGTTTCTCGGTTTCTCCATGTACTCAGAATTTCCCGTACCTGAAGGAGGGATGCAGAGGATATGAATGATCTGGGGAGGGAGGCAGCAAGGGCCAGAGGTAGAGGGGAAGATGCTCAGGCCCCAGGGTCCAGTAATGTGGGCCGCACTCCAGCTCCGTCCACCTACACCAACTCTGTGCACCTGAGCGGGACTCCCTCTCCCTGGGCCTCGGTTTCCCCAGCAAGAGGAGATATTACCCCCCACCTCACAGGGTCAGTGGGATGCTTTGGGCAGACTGTGTACAGAGGGCTTGGCACATGGCTCCCGTTAGCTTTTACCACCTCCCCCAGAGAACCTGCTGGACTTTCCACAGTTGTTCCATATCAGACATTCCAAAGCCCTTGCAACTGTGGCCTAATGGTATGACTCTGGGGCATATTCTTAGTTCGCCTTATTCTCCCACATTCTCATTACAACCCTCACAGGCTACCTCCTGGGGTAGGGAGAGAACACAGCAAGCTGAGGGCCCCTGGGGTACAGTGACTTGAGTGAGGTTACCAGTTAACTGGCCGGGGGTGGGGGGGGCAGGGAGAGGACAGCTCCGGGACGACAGACCAGCCTCTGTGACTTCTAGCTCAGTTCTCCTTTCACCAGGCAGGGGGCTGGAATGGAAGCTTTGAGTCACTTACTCACTGTGCGACCTCAGAGACACTTAAACTTTTACGTTTAAACTCACTTAAACTCTCCATGGCTCTATCTTCCCATCAGCTAAATAGGGCTAATAATACCTTCCTTGTGAGTTTGGGGGAGGATCAGAGTTCACGGCAATAAAGGGTATCACTCATTGTAGGTGTTCAGAGAGCCAGTATTACTTATTCCAGGAGGTGAGAAGTTCATTGTAAACCCGACTATTTATGTATTTGTGTATTTATGTTGGATGTATGTATATGTCTACATATTTACCTCTCTCTCAATAAAATTAATACACGCACAGAAGTTTGTGGGTTTTTTTTTAAATTAAACCATACAAGGGCACCTAGGCGGCTCAGGCGGGTAAGCGTCTGACGGGCTCAGGTCATGATCTCACAGTGTGTGAGTTCAAGCCCCACATCGGGCTCTGTGCTGACAGCTCAGAGCCTGGAGTCTGCTTCAGATTCTGTGTCTCCCTCTCTCTCTGCCCTCCCCTGCTTGAGCGCTCTCTCTCTCTCTCTCTCTCTCTCTCTCTCTCACTCTCTCTCTCGATCTTGCTCTCTCTCAAAAATAAATATTAAAAATTTTTAAATAAAAAAATAACTGAAACCATACACAGGAGCACAAAATGAAAAGTAAAACTCCCCACAGCTCCCAGGTCATACTCCAGAGTCCACGACCCTTAGCAATTTACTGGCACAACCTTGCGGAAATTTCCTAGACATCAGTGGGTGTTGTGATATGCATCGTTTAAAAACGCACATGAATGGGATCACTTAGCAATGTATGTCGAAGAGCGTTCCACGTCAGCACCTGCCCACCCGTCTCTCACTGTGCACTTGCACGTCGGTCCATTAGGTGACCGTTGGTGGTGGGCTTTTAAGGTTGTCACTCTTTTTTTTTCCCTCTTTAAAAAAAAAAATTTTCTGTTCTTTATTTATTTTTGAGAGACAGAGAGAGACAGTGGGAACAGGGGTGGGTCAGAGAGAGAGGGAGACATAGAATCTGAAGCAGGCTCCAGGCTCTGAGCTGTCAGCACAGAGCCCGACATGGGGCTCGAACCCACGAATCACGAGATCATGACCTGAGCCAAAGCCAGACGCTTAACCGACTGAGCCACCCAGGCACCCCTTTTTTCCCCTATTTAAACCACACTGCTTACATCTTTGTCAGCTTGTGTTAATAATTCATAGAAAACATTGCTGTCATAGGAATCTTTGGGTCAGAATGTATGAGCTTTGAAAAACTGGTAGGTGTTACCAAATTTCCTGCTAAAGGGGATGCACCTATTTCTACGTGCGGCCAACGGAGTGGCTATTGACCCACGTGTCCGTACTCCTAGACTTCACCAAGCCTGCAAGCCTTTGCCAACCTGAAGAGTAAAATTACATTTTTGTCTTAACTTAAGGAGTGGGAGCATCTATTTGTATGTTTTTCCCACTGTCAACTGCATTGTAGTATCCTCTGTCCATTTGTGGGGGTGTCTTAACAATCTGTGCACCTTGGCCTTTCCGACGGGCACACCGGGAACGGTTAAGGGGAGGCTACTTTGGGAATGTGCGGTGCTAAGTGTGACTTGGGCAGGGGGACATTATCTTTTCATTTCCTATCCCCTTCTCTGGTGTGTGGGGGTTTTTTCCCCCAAGAAATTACACACAATATGATTTTTGCTATAGAAGAAACAAGTTAATCTTTAACACAGATAATGGCAGAACAAAGTTAGAGAATGTAGGGCTTTAAAAATTAGACTTTAGGGGCGCCTGTGTGGCTCAGTCAGATAAGTGTCCGACTTCAGGTCAGGCCATGATCTCACGGTTCGTGAGTTCGAGCCCTGTGTTGGGCTCTGTGCTGACAGCTCAGAGCCTGGAGCGTGCTTGGGATCCTGTGTGTCCCTCTCTCTCTGCCCCTCCCATGCTCATGCTCTGTCTCTCTCTGTCTCTCAATAATAAATAAATGTTAAAAAATTTTTTAAATTACATTTTAGGGGCACCTGGGTGGCTCGGCCAGTTAAGCATCCGATTCTTCATTTCGGTTCAGGGCATGATCTCACCGTTTGTGAGTTCAAGCCCTGTGTTGGGCTCTGCACTGGCAGTGAGAAGTCCGCTTGGGATTCTCTCTCTCCTTCTCTCTCTGACCCTCCCCTACGTGTGCCGTCTCTGTCTCTCTCAAGATAAATAAACTTTAAAAATTACATTTTAGAGTGGATTTTATAATAATCAGATCTATGGTGACAGTGTTTTTAGTAGCCTATAAAGAAACTTTAGTTTTCTGTTAGATTGTAAAAATAGTCAAGACTCTGTTTAATGGGAAGAAGCAAATGCTTGATGAGCATGTATATAATACGATCTACATTTGCTTTTTATTTTATTAAAAAAATATTTTTGATCTTCTTTCTGAGAGAGAGAAAGATGCAAGTGGAAGAAGGGCAAAGACAGGGGGAGACACAGAATCCGAAACAGACTCCAGGCTCTGAGCTGCCAGCACAAAGCCTGATGTGGGGCTTGAACTCACCAACTGTGAGATCATGACCTGAGCCAGAAGTCGGATGCTTACCTGACTGAGCCACGCAGGCGCCCCATGTTTGCTTTTTAAATAAAGGAGGAAGAGAGAGAGAGAAAAGAAAAGAAATGAGGGAGGAAGAGAGAGGAGAGGGGAAGGAAGTGCGGGCGCCATTCTCTCTGAAATCCTAGCCCTCTGTGTGCCCAGGGGGGTTACCTGGATGCTGGGCACAGCTGCCTCCCCACGGGTGCCCACAGAGCCCCCTCCCGGCCTGCCTCAAAACATCAGTACAGTCGTGTATGTGAAGATTTTGGCAAATGCAGAAAAGATGATTAAATATCTTTTTCTGTGATTGTTTTTTGAAGACATTGGAAGCGTTCGGTCCAGATAGAGAGAGCTTGAAGCAGGCCTGTGCGGGAAGTTGCCAGTCCCCGCCTCGGGACCTGCATGACGCTTCCCCATCCCCGATCTGTCCCCTCCAGGGACCACCTCAATCCGCCACCCTCGAGGGGAAAGCAGGCGGGAAGTCAGAGGGCGGTGTTTGCCCCTCCCTATAGTTCATCACCAGGCAACCACTTTTCTCTGCCACAGCCCAGCCCGGTTGGCTCAGGGCCGGGCCCTGTGAGAAGTCACTATCAGGGTTTAACGAATGAATGAGTCACTGAGCAGACAACGGCGAGTGACCCATAAATATCCACAAAAGAAGGAGACTCACCTTTACATGTCCACATGTAAACCTCTCAGGCCTCCTCACACTCTTCAAAAGGCTAACGCTTTGCCCAAACTGGAGTAACCCCCCC